>CAMZMU010000034.1:12005932-12119148 GCA_947311845.1 Poa pratensis
CGTCGAAGAACCCGAGGAGGGGAGGGCTGCGGCGGTGGTGGAGGCGGAAGCGGCGGAAGAAGCCGCGGTCCGAGGCGAGGCTGCGCCAGCGCTTGCAGACGGGAGGCGCGCGGGAGGGGGAGGAGGGCTGCGGCGGGAGGCGGAGGAGGATCTCTCCGAGCAGGTCGTCGTCCTCCAGCGGCGTCTTCCGCCGGCGAACGAAGGCGGCGGCGGAGGCTGCTCATCTCGCCCTAGAGCTAGCCACTGATGCGGGATGCGTTTTGTTTTTCTGTTTGTGTTTTTTTTTTTTTTTGAGAATTGTTTTTCTGTTTGTGGTGCAGTGGAGTCGAATTAGAAGGAAGTAAAGTGCTGTGCAGGCCCAAATAGTCCAGTGAAGCCCACGGTGAGTGCAAGGTGAAGGGGGGAAATATGGAAACAATAAATGGAGGCTCTATGGAGCATTTCATTTTTCTTAATTAGAAAAAAAACATATATTCAAGCTTAAATTTTTTTAAAGATAATCCCGGAAGTACTGTGTCGTTACTCTTCTTGGAGACATCGTCTTGGAGTGGGCCATGCCTATCTTCGTGGAGTCGGAGTCGTCACTCTGATTGATGGTTTTTGTTGGTGACTTGTTGATAATGATGGCGGTGGCGAGGTTGCGAATTATTTTTGGCTGTCGGGTTCTTTCGAGTGTTTAAGAATTTTTTCCGTGCCTTGCCTATCTTCATGGGGTCGGTGCTGCAGGTGAGGAGTCTTTGTGGTGACGACGACTCGAGCTAGGTCTTTGGTTGCTGGTTGGAAGCTCATCGCTCTTTCACCTGAAATGTTTGTCTTTAGAGTAGGAGTGGTCCGGCCGCTTACACATGGGGTTAATTGTCTGGCATGGGCCAACATTGACGTCGATGTCTATTGCAGCGAGAGCTTTATCGGTGACAGTAAAAAGTGAAGTCGCTGACCCACCGAGGAGTGATGACAATGACGCTCGATTACAGCCTCGACGGTGGTCTTTCTTCTTGAAGATGTGTGCGCTTTATGTGGATAGCCAGATTGGCCGGATTGCCATCCGCGATCGTGTTCCATGACGACAGTGTACCGTGACCCCGGGTGTTTGATTTCGAAAAGAAAACTCATTTGTTGCACTTGCATTGCGCTAAATTCCCCATTATTTTCCCCCTTAATTATTTCCACGTATGTCAATCCACAATCCTACAAACCAAAAAGAAGTCTTTTGTGGAGCTATTATTACTTTTAAAAAGTGGATTGTAACTTGTAGTTGTGCATATGTCCCGCAAAATTTAGTCTAAAAATATCTTCTGTTCTAACAATATATATACTCCTACTCTTTTTGCAATGTACGGAGTATTTTCCTAGAGGACTTTCTTTGAGAATCGCCTAGAAGACGTTTTGTTTTCTAAGAATCGCCTAGAGGATTATCTGCGAATATGGAAGTGGGCTTTTCCTTTACTTTAGTTGTCATGGGCCAAATAAGAAACAGTTGGGTTCCAACGTCATTTGCACCCGTAAACTCGCAGACTCCACCGCATGAGCACCAGTGAGGGCGAGATGAGCAGCCGCCGCCACCCCAGCTCGCCGGCGGCGCCGCCGCTGGAGGACGACGACCTCCTCTCCGAGATCCTCCTCCGCCTCCCACCGCAGCCCTCCTCCCTCCCCCTTGCCTCCGCTGTCTGCCAGCGCTGGCGCGGCCTCGTTCGACCCCCGCTTCTTCCGCCGCTTCCGCCTCCACCACCGCCGCAACGCGCCCCTCCTTGGTTTCTTCGACAGAAGTTTCTACCGCATCTACTTCGTACCTACCATGGAGCCCCCCAATCGTGTCCCGCACGACCCCTTCTTCTTGCAGCTCGACGACGGCGACAATGCCCGTTTCCAGCTCCTCGGATGCCGCCATGGCCTCGTGCTCATCTTCCACGCGTCGATGGACCGGCTCCTGGTGTGGGATCCCGTCTCCGCGACCAGCACAGCTTCTCCGTTCCCCAAGGCTTCGACTGGCCGAACACACCAATCACGGGGCAGTGGTTCGCTCTGCCGGGGACGCACAACACTTCCAGGTTGTCATGGTTGGCACAGTGCAAGAGAAAGAACATGCACGCGAGCGAGCGCCCGGGTTTACTCGTCGGAGACTGGCGTATGGGGTAATCTCATCTCAATTCCGCTTCCACCCAAGTCAGCTGGTACTATGATCCGCTTCCTACCAGGGTCAATACGTCATTTCCCGGTGTCCTAGTTGGGGATTCCCTTTACTGGTTGCTCTGTGACAGTCTCGAGTTTGATCTGGTTAGGCAGAATTAGCTGTGATACCTGTGCCAGTGGACATGTATGCTGGCAATTGTCACTTCTCGGTTATGCGGGCAGATGATGGTGGGCTTGGTTGCCTCTTTCTGTCAAAATTAAGCGCCCATTGTGGAAGATGAAGACGATCTTGATGGTGTGTGCCTCGTGGGTGTTGGGAAGAACTATTGAAATGGACAAGCTACTTTCCTTGAATTCAGCGAGGGAGAGAGCGAGCCTTATGATACTAGGGTTTGCTGAGGACAACAATGTGGTTTCTGTGGACAGCTATCGGCCTCTTCACAGTCCAGCTTGAGTCATTCAAGTTCAAGAAACTTTTCCAAGTTGACATAATCTCTAGCTATCATCCATTTGAAAGTGTCTATACTGCAGGTAATAGCATGCCTTTGGATTGTGGATATCAAGATTGTACTTGATGATCTTTTCAGCATATAGCGATCTTAAGTTCTTTCTGAAGTTTGTGTGGTGGTGTTCTATGTGAACTTAGTTATGATTTTGAAAAAATCTGCTTAGTAGCCATCTAGTTCTGCTGTTATCGTGAGGTGATTCTACTGCATTGTGATTTTGAGTTCCCTTAGCTGAAGTTGGGCTTGCCACCGTTCTGAAAAAACTTAGTGATGCTGTTTTTTTTGGCCTATTGTTACTATTATTATGGAATCGTGGTATTGGACATCCTAGAATAAAACAATGAACAAAAAGATCAGCAATTATTTATATAATAACAGAGGTATTTTGTTATTGCCTACTTATTGACATATTCATGATTGTATAATGGTAGTATGAGTATGTAGCTATTTGTCAAGATGAGATACATAACGGTTGAAAATTGAAGAGAATGGTTGAACCAAGTGAAATGTTAAGTAGTTAGTTCAATTTGCGCATTCTGAACTCTTTTATTTGTTGTTGTTTTCATTGGTTTTGCCCATCTGAAATCCGCATGAATGACTTGGTTTGATATGTAAAAATCAGTTGATCAGTTTTAACACTTTAAGAAGACCACTGCTACCAATGGAAGTTCATTTATGTGAGAGAAAATCACTAAATTGAGTTAATATCTTCTTTTCTGGCTAAATTGGTTTGAAGATATGAAAGTCATGATCAGTTTAATTGCTAGATATTTAGCATGGGCTTATTCTATTTTATCTGATATGGCATGGAACGAGCTTAAGAATAATTATAGGTAATATAGTATTTCCGAGTTCCGGCTATCCAAAATTCTTGGTGTGCATATTCTTCATTTCATGACACTTCTAAGTTTATGCTGTTTTGAGAATACTCGTTATTTGGTAGTAGATGGGGTTTTGTTTTTTACTCCTAATATTGCATTAAACCGGAGTTGTTGTAGTCAACAATTACATATGGAGTTTATCTGAATATCTCATCGACGCCAGTAGCATCTCTTTGACATTTCGTTGGAATGCCTTTGGTTTCCTGACTTCATATGCTTGTAGGCACTTCTGTTGGTGGACATGATGGAGCTGAACTTTTGCAGAATACATCAGATGCTCGGTCAGATTGATATGCTATCGTTTGGTAGGTAAGTTTATCTTTAAGCAGTAATTGAATGAAACATTTCTTATTCCTTTGCTTTGTGGATATTTTTCTCTTTTAGTTTTACTGGTTGCTACATTGCTTTGAATTTTTATGGCTATGGATCAACCAAGTCTGACTGTTCACTCTTGTATGTGTGCTGTCCCCTCTATACAAGTACTGTAATTGATAACCAAAGTACCTAAGCATTTGGGCAGTTGCCATTTTGCGTGGCTGTTCATTCTGATCATTACAATGCCTTGTGCTTGCTTGCAGTTATTGTACAATTATGCTAATCTTGGGCAGTTTGCTTAAATATTTCTCATCATATCTTTGCTTGTGAGTCTAACTCAAATATTTCATCGGCTATTAGCCTCTAGAATTTTTTTAAATACTTCCTAGATTGTTATGGTCCATCGGTCCTACATGTTCCAAGAGTTCACATTCATCTTACCTCGTAAGAGGTACTAGCTCTTCCATTACCATTAAAGACTAGGATGGTCAATTGCCATGCAGTAAATCATGAAATAGACAATACGATGGTATTATTCATTAAAATGTTGGCTGCTCTATCTGATGAAATGCGATAGCCTTCTTAAGGAAATCCTACTAGTCACTACATTAGAGTTTCGAAAACATAAAAAATCCTACAAGTAAATCCTGATTTTTGTATGAACTTACAACATCCAAATTATACTTTGTCATCCTCATCCTATAACTGAATTTTACATCTGAGTTTTAATGTGAAGTCATTCCACGTGAACGTTTTATGTGTACAATTTTCACGATAATAAATAAATAAGTATGAAATACTAGTAAATAGGTTTTTCCACCTCGGTTGCTTGGACTTCAGTTGTTCCTAACATCATTGTTAAAATTGTTTCAAAATGCTCGGATCACTCGTCTTTCTTCTTCCGTTCAGACAAGATCCTTAATGTAAAAGCCTTTATGCTTAGAGAAATTTATCACGCAAGCTTCATGGAGCTGGTTCAACAATTTTGGGGCCTCTGTTGCTAAAACAGAGACAGTGCGGGCATCATCTCCTAAAGCTCAAAGACAGTAGATATTTCCGCCTCTCGTTGCTTGTTGGGAATTGGAACTGTTCATTACAAGGGGGACTCCTTCTGCAAGCCTTTCTTTTGTCAGGCGACGTTCATTGCAGCGTGACACAGTTCAAAGGAATTAAGTGCTAGAATCTTCGATAATGTTAGCCTAGCCATGCACAACCACTTTTAAACTTTAGCTTCAGCTACAGGCTTTAGATTGAAGAAATTCACTGGGCCAATCCACATTTTACCCCTTCTACCATTTTATCCTGGGTGTTTTGTTAATATTTGTACTTTTCTTCTCCTGTAAATCTGTGTTATGTTCCTGTACAGTTCATGTGTTCTTTTGCTTTGCTTTAATCGGTTTCAGTATCTGGCCCCTACAGTTTTCTGTCAAAAAGAAAAAAAACATGAAATACCATTTTATACATCAATAAACCATATACTCCCATGTATTGTTTTCTGAAGTTAAATGAAACATGGGTTGGGTCCTCGACTCTTTGGCCATATATACACTTATGAGTAATCAGTTTTGTGAATCTTTTGAATAAAGTTAGTTAAAACTTGCTATACGTGGAACATCCAATTTTCGTTGATCAATGGACTGCTCCTCTTATCTCATAGTAGGTTATCTCGAGCATCATAAAAGGGCTCTAGCCTCTAATATAGCTTGTCTGGTCCAAACACATCCTATGGTTTCGGTGCCGCCTTATTTATTCTGGTTACTATAGATGTTTAATAATTTAAACTTTCATATTGAGCACCTCATATGTCCATGACAAGAAAGGTAGCTCAGCATCTCTCTAACGGTGGTTTTTGAACAACTGGTCCTTTAGCTTCTGCTCATATTAGATGTAGCCAAATAAGTACTTGGTAATATGTCAAAAGTAGGTTGAATGTTTCTGGTATAAAAAAATAAGACGAAGTTGTGCTACTTCAAATTAATTTGGTTTTGTCCAATCGATGAGATGACTCAACTTTGAGATTTTTGTCCAGTTCCACACTGGTGAAGCTAATGTTCAATGCTAAGTCCTACAGTCTATCAGATATAACTTAGTTTTTTCTGAATGTATTATGTCTAGTACAAACTGGTTTAACTGATGACACTGATTTTTCTGCAGGTATCAAGAGTTGCATTCTGGTGGCTGAGATGTAGAAATAGCTTGTTGGTGAACTTCCATGTAGCATGCACCAGTGAACTACCAGTTTCCACTTGGCAATCGACCTCCATGTAGCATGCACCTGTGAACTTCCGTGGACCCCGTCTATTATCCAATCTCGTAGACAGTTAGTGAACTGACATGAAGACGATTAGTTAGAACCTCGTGGTTCGTTTGCTCTATGCCTGCACGTTGAGGCAAAAGTTGACCTGTCTGTTGATCTTGTCACTACTTTTCGTTCAAATATGCTCCATGTGTTGTATATCAGGTTGGGAGATTATGTCATCAAATTCATGTGCATGCCCCATTTGTGTGTTTTGTCGAACTTTCATCTGATTTTGTCCAATGAATGTTGAACGTTGAGCTGCACCTGCCTGTCTATTGCTACTCCCTAATTGTAAGAGCATCTCCAACAGGTGCCCAACGCGCCGGTGCTGTATAAATATTTTGCAGCGTCGAAATAGCCGTTTCGCGCGCAGGTTTTGCTTTAGTAGGCGCGCTATAGTTTAGGGCGCCGCTGCCGCGCTTCACCAGCGCGCTAGAATGCAGCGCGCGAGACAAATGTCCAACAATATGTGACAAAGGAAACATGAGATGAAATGAAACAATTTTCAACCACAAATTATGATGAACAAAATAGCATACTTCAAATTGATGGCATAGTTCAACTTCATCAAATTACAAACAAGTTCATGACAGCATAGTTCACACAAACACGTGAAACATGATCAAATTAAACATGATAAAATGAAACATCATGCTTCATTTTATTCCTCCTCCTCTTCCTCTTCCTTTTCATCAAGATCTTCTAGAGTTCCATCGATCCCATCATCGACTCGGATGGTGTTCCCACTATCTCCAAGAGCACCTTCTGAAGAAACGGGAGGCACAACGGAACCATTGCCTCCCATGACAACCGGTGGTGCACTCATGGCACCAATGCCTCCATATGCTCCCATGCCTCCTCCCATGCCTCCCAAGAGAGAACCAAAAGTCATGCCTCCCATGGAAGCACCAACACCTCCCATGCCTCCCATGGAAGCATCAACACCTCCCATGCCTCCCATAGAAGTAGCAAAGCCTCCCATGGAAGCACCAACACCTCCATAGCCTCCTCCCATGCCTCCCATGGATGTACCAATTCCTCCATAGCCTCCCATGGAAGCACCAACCCCTCACATGCCTCCCATGGAAGCACCAACACCTCCATAGCCTCCTCCCATGGAAGCACCAACTCCTCCCATGCCTCCCATGGAAGCTCCAATGCCTCCCATGGAAGCACCAATGCCTCCTCCCATGCCTCCTCCAATGCCCATCATTTTCTTTTTCATCAATAGTTGATCACGACAAAGGTTGACATACTCCTTTTGCCTCTCATCTAGACGAGATGTGTCCATAAAGAAGAGGTACTTCTCATGCTCCATGAGTCTAGCTAGCTTGTTCCTCCATTTCAATTTTCTTCTCCTCCAATGCTATCCTCCTCTCCTCCGCCGTCACCCTTCTAGCCTCGGTCTCCTCGGCCTTGAGCCGTGCCAACTTCCTATCCTCGGCCGCATCCTTTCTTGCCTTCACCATTTCCACCATATGCTTCGTTAGGTCATCTTCTCCTCCTTTCTTCTTGGCCTCTTTTGCGGCTTTACCTCCCGTTGGCCTTCTTGGATTGGCGTAGGAAACCGAGTTTGGGGTCGGGCTTCTCTTTGGGTTGGCGTCGTCGCTAGATCCATCTTCATCACCAAGCAACACCCCATCAACGGTTGGAAAGTTAATCCCATCCAAGCGATCACGCTTCTTCCATTTCTCTTCATCCTTCAACACTTCATAGCAATGACTCAAAACAAATGGTTTCCCTTTCCTTACATTTCCCTTCTTTGTCTTCTTATCCTCCCACGAAACAAGTTTTGTGCAATATTGAGCTACAAGGAGAAGAGAACAAGTTAGCAACACATAAAATAGAAGATAGCAAAGAGGTTCACACAAGGAAATGCCGCTTACCCTATCATCCTCATTTGTTCCACTTGGGTTTAGGGCATCCACCGCCGTCATTGCCGCCGTCCACCTTTGACATTCCGAGTTTATCATGGACCACCGAGACCGAAGAGGCCTATTGCTACGCTCAATTCCACTCTTGTTGTGTGTGTTGTAGTACATCATCATCCTATCCCAATATGTGTTCATAGTTTGGGCCGTCGCAACGGCGGCATCCAAAGACACATTCAACCATGTGTTGCATAGCAAAATATCATATTGGACAGTGTAGTTAGCCATCCTTCCTTTTGGCACTTCCATCAAACCCTCACCTTCGTCATCCATGTTTTCATACTCATGATCGTTCTCATGTATTTCATTGGTTTGAGACCAATGAGAACTTTGAGAACCAACACCCATTTGTGTAAAAAATCATCATTGTTGGGACTATAAAAGGATGAGAACTATTCAACTAAACATCTATGCACATCTATTTACAAAGAACAACAAAAAAGAAAGAAAAATCATACCCGGGCATTTCATCAAACACGTCGGTGGCATCGGCGCCCGCATCGGCGCCCGGCGCAACGAACGCCGTGTGCCCATCAGCGGCCGGCGCAACGAACGCTGGCGGAGGAGGTGGAGGAGGCGGAGGAGCAGGCGCAGCTTGCGGCATGGCCGTCGACTGCTTCACGCGCTTCTGCGCACCAGCTACCTTTCTCCCCTTGGCCGCCGCCGCCGGAGGTCGCTTATTGGAGACGACTTTGCGCGGCTTCGCAGCCGGCGGAGCGCCGACGGGGTTCGCCCGTGGCGGCATGAAGATCCCGCGCGCGATACCGACGGCCGGAGTTGGTGCGGCGCCGCCGGGGGAGGCGGTCAATCTAGCGCTAGGGTTTGCGGCAGCGCCGACGGTCGAGGCGTCGCGGCTGTAGGGAGGGGTCGGGGGAATGTCCGAGCGGCCGTCCATCGCCGGAATTTGGCCGGCAGCGGCGCGGGATAGGGGCGGGCGGGGCGAGGGCGCGAGCGCGGGAGGGTTCAGATTGGCGGTTGGTAGCTCGCGCCAGATTTGGCTGTCATCCCTCGCGCTGCAGTGGCCGCTCCAAATTTGGGGCCAAAACTCCCGCTTGGCAGCGCGCGCTGGACGCTTTCTAGCGCGCGCAGGTTTTTTGCGCTGCCGCTGGAGCACTGGATTTCGCTCCGCGCGCGCTATAGTTACCGTTTTTTCGGCGCGCCCTCCAATTTCGGCGTCTGTTGGAGATGCTCTAATGAATGTACTTGAGATGCAGTGGCTGTGAAGGATTGGACGAGTTGGCTTTACTTCTGAAACATTTCATCGGAACTTCTGATCAAAACTTATAATACTAGTTCAAGTTGTGTAAATTTAGCTTTATGTGTTTATTTTAGGTGCAAAAGACGGAGCTGGATATAACGAGTTTAGATGAGTTTGGCGTATTAGAGACTTTTGTTTTCTTGGTTCATTTTGGTTCGTGCGATCAAAACGAAAGTAATCCATGGCAAGGAATAAAAGTAATCAATTTCCTGAAATAGGAATCATCAGAAATACAACGCCCTTGATTCTTCTAGTCCGTATATTTCTAGAATTAGTTATTATGTGGACGTATTTTTAAACGGTGTACGTACTTCACTGATAGTACATCTGGATCTGTTGGTCAACTTAAAAAAAAACAATTACGTACACGGTTTGTGTGTAGTGGGCTTTCTCTTAATTTGGCTATTGTGGGCCTTCTCTCTCTCGCAGCATCACTTTGGTCACTCGCGTCGTGGACTTCTGCCTCGGCTCCACACAATTTCTCCACGCTCACGCTCCTGAGATGAGCAGCGCCCACGCTCGCCGGCGGCGGCGGCGCCGCCGATGGAGTACGACGAACTCCTCGCAGAGATCCTCCTCCGCCTCCCCCCGCAGCCGTCCTCGCTCCCCACGCCTCCGCCGTCTCCAAACGATGGCGCTGCCTCGTCTCCGACCCCCGCTTCGTCCGCCGCTTCCGCCTCCTCCACCGCCGCAGCCCTCCTCTTCTGGGTTTCTTTAACCAATTCGAATTCGTACCTAGTTTCCCGGTAGGATTCCGGCGTTATTTTCTCTTCCTCCTCTCAACTTCCCTATCACCAGTCGAATGGCGAGCCGGCCGTGGCCGGCGGCGCGATCCACCTCAGATGGCCGTACGCATCCTCCCGCTGCACAATGCCGAGGAACACAAGAGGAACATCTCCAACCGGATTTAGCCCACCTTCGTCAACTGGAGGAGCCCGCAGTCAAAATTGCCGCCGGTGCATCTGGTAATTAGATCGTGCTACCAAGTGAATATTAGGTCTGAAGTGTTCCATGTGATTTGATTTGTAACTCTTGCTCTATTTTCATCTGTCCCGCAAAAAGATTCTATTTTCCCTCGCTAAAGATGATGGCTTCCGAGATTGCGTCGTAGAGATGTAAGTGTTCCCCAATCTTCACCCACACGTGACCGAATCGGAATTCAGTTTCATCTCCGGCCAGAATTCGGAAATTCGAGCCCGCGTGTTGGTAGAACTCCGTATACATCTGAAAACTTATCTTCTGTATATTAAGCAGCAGAACCATAACTCAGCCTTTGCGTTCTCGTCTTGTGCAGATTCAAAGGTTTCTGTTATGGCGATCAAGAGATGCGCAGAGGTCTCGGTCGTTTCTCGGCCGCGGAAGTTGATACGGCTTGTTGTCAAGCCGTCGCGGAGGTTCGACAAACCTTACCTCCCCGAAGATCTGATCTTCAACATCCTCGCGCGGCTGCCGCCCAAATCCGTCATTCGGTTCAAGTCCGTATGCAAGGCCTGGCGCGACATGCTATCCAGCCCCTGTTTCATCAACGCTCACCTCGAGTGCTCCAAGGAGAGACTGTAACATCCCAAATTTATAATAAGAATAAATAAGACCCAAAATTCAGAACCAACAAAAACTTTTTGAATTATTTCACAAATGATTGTGTTTTCCCTTATATTGTTCTGTTTAACCTTGTGTGACTTGAATAAAAACAAATCCTCAAAATTATTCAAACCTAAGTAAAGTCCTAAATTAATGGAAGTGGTCTTATTGAAATTCCCTCTCTGTCTATTCCTCTATTTATGAAAACAACTATATCTTCCTTATTCTAGGAACAAGATGAAATGATAATCATCTCAACTCCATCTCACTCCCTCCTCAAGAGAACATATATTTCAGATTAAAAACAAACCCCTCAATTTATTCAACAAAAAGGAAATTAAGATCAGGACATAAAATAATGATCTTAGTAAAATTATATTCCCTACTTAACTCCCTACTTTCTTCAAACAAATAATTTTCTCTATAAAAATAAAACTTATATTGAAGCTACCTTATTTGTCAAGGAAGTCCCAAAAGTTCAACACAATATTTTATCACTGGTTTTAAAATACTAAAGAATGTTAATTCAGTTTTTGCCAAAAATGACATATTTAAACTCTATGAACAAATATTGCTCAAAACATTTTATTTTCAAAAACCAATTTTTGTGGAGCTTCCACATGTATATGGGAGGCTACCTGAATTTTCTCGGAATTTTGTAAAATGTTTTAATACCCCAAATAAATCCTTAAAACTCCACTGGTTTTGAAAAGGAAATAAAAGAAAGAGAAAAGGACCTAGTTGTGATTGCAAAAAGAATTGCAGGGGCCTCTTTGCAAAAACTTCGTTGACCTCCTGTTGCAGCAATGCTGCACGGCACGGGCACCGTGCTCCTCACGCCGTCGTCGCCGTGTGCCTCGCGCCATGTCGACACCACCGTGGCCCCCTCCCTCCTTGCCGCTGCGGAGGAGAAGATAAGAACCCCACGCTGCCTCCTCTGTCTCCCTGCTCCCTCACTCGCTCTCTCTTTCTCTCCCTCATTTTCTTCCACGAACCGAACCACCGCCGAAGCTTCCGTCGCGCATCGCCGGCAAATGAGAGCTCCCCGTCCAGATCGAAGTGCACCAGCAGCACCGCCTCGTCATCCTCTCCGTCCCCGTCCATGGAATCGAGCCGGGAAGCCTCGAATCGAGCGGGCCGTCCACATCCTCTCCCGCTCCGGCCGTCACCTTCGGGAAGCTCGCGGGCTACCCAGTCCACCATTCTTCGCCATTGTTGCATCTCTGAGATCCCCTCCTCGCAAGCTTCCTCATGAGCCACTTCTTTTTCCCAGGAAATCACCGGAGCCGCCGCGCCGTCCTCGACTTGCTCCGGCCGTGCCTCGCTCGTCGCTGCGTGGCGCGAGGAAGAAGAAACCAGGCCGTACCCCTTCGCTCGTGCGTGTGGGCCGCTGGCTGGGCCGGCCCAGCACTGCGTTGCCTGGACCCAGCCAGATCCAGCCCACTGACCTTTTGTTTAGGTTGTTTATTTATCTTCTTGTAGATCTGTTTCTGGTCCTCTAGTTTAAATCATTTTAAAATAGTTTAAATGCAATTTTGACCAAACCAAAAATCACACAAGTATCCTAATGAGTTTGGAGTCATGTCTAACTTACAGATCTGAAAAATATTAAATTGTGTGACCATGGTAATTACTGAACTGCCACTGGTCAAAATCACCCTTTTTGGTATAGATTGAGCTAGCATGATCTAAAATTTATGAATCCAATTGTTTTGGAAAGCTCTTCACATTACCTTTCAATAGAAATTGGTCTCATGTGTTTTGGATGCTTAGAACAAAAGTTGCATGCATTTCTAGTTTAGGCCAGCAAGCACTTTGTGCATTTTTAATAAATTATGTAGATAACATTTTGGACCAAACTCAATTGGAATAGTTTCTAATAGCAACAGAGAACACAAATATAAATTTGCATGGTTGTTTGATTGACAGAACTCTCTAGGTGTAATATTTAGTAAAAGTGAAGTTTCTGCCTCTATTTAGAAGAAAAGAATCTAAATGCCTTGTTTACCAAATTGTGTTTTATGATTGTTAATGATTGTTTGGTACTGTTGCTGGCATGTGATTATTGTTTAACATGTTAAGATATGTTAGTACTGTTAGTGGCATGTGCTATGCTTGTTTATCTTGTTGTTAAATTAGTTTTGTGTGAATACATTTTTAAATGTTGGCTAGAATAAATCTTATAAAAAGTATCTTTAATACTAAATAACTCCATATCTCAAGATCTAGAAATCCAAATAAATCAAACTCAAATGTTCTGGAAAACTTATGAAATTATTTAACTCACTGAAGTGGTTTCATCTCATTTAGATTAATATTAAAAATGTGATATTTAAAATACCACAGAAGGTTTAAATTCTAAACTTGTTTGTTTCTGATACTCAAATAGTCCAAATGATGCCAATCCAATTTTGTTAGCTTAGTACTGTGATAACTTAGCTCCCCTAATTTTGGTAGAATTAATTGAGCATTATTAATTAATTAGCATTAGATTAAAGTTTAGAAAACCTTTCTGGACTAAAACAATTATAGAAAAATAATGGTTAATCCAAATGAGTTAGGACCAATTTTGTTAGATCACATTTAATCAATGTTAGTTACCCCTAAAAGGATTTAATTTTTGGATAACATTAACTTGAGTTGTAGCAAAAACTTGATTAATTAGTTTCTGTAATAAAACAATTGTGTAGAGAGTTTAATAACTCCAAATGAATCAAACCCAATTGTGTTGTCTTCTACACATCAGTAGCTTTCTGTAGAAATTTAGTTTGTATTTTTGTGACCAACAGAACCCAAGTTATGCAATTAAACATGCACCACTAGATTCTGCCATATTTAAGACCTAATTAAATAATAGTTAATTCAATTAATTTGAAATCAAATTGTGTTGCTTGGTGTGTGCAGTAGCTGTGTGTGAGGCTTGAGAGTTGTTGTGATGCTTGATTAAGTAGTTTAGTAATTGTAGGTATTGCTTGTTCATATTGATGTTAGATTATTTTGCGTGAGTAATATAATTGCCTTGCTTGTTGAACGTGGTTGCCTTTAAGTAAGTGCTAGTGTGAGTATCTGGTTAACGCCTCTACTTTAGTTTGGTAACACATTTTGAATTACAGAGAACTTTTGTCTGAAGTATTTCCTATTTTAATAAAGATGCTTAATCACAACTTTAACCATATCTTTATAAACATAAGCAGTGTGGTGATTGCCCAACTTGTTTGTTAAATGATAGCCCTCCCTCTTGATTGTTGTTTGTCAGTATTGCTTGATGTTGTTGTTGGAGTGTCCTACTGCGTGTTGATTGTGTTCCTTTCTTTTTGCGACGCTAGATATAAACGCTACCGGATTGATCGTTGGAAAGGATTTATGAGAGAAGAATCGAAGTTTATTTCTTTGGAAGAATCGAAGTTTATTTTCTTGATCAGTGAGAAGAAGTCCAGGAGCATTATGCCGAAATCAGGCAAGCTACTTCACTGAGCTTGCATCTATATACATCTATTTTGATTCACATGTTTTACTATAAGAAGCATAAGTGATTTACGTGGTGTTTGCCACTAAAGTTATGATTTTGAAAACCCTTTTACAAAATACAGTACATTATTGAGACACCCGATATAGAGGTGTTAGTAGTGTGCAGTAATTTCTAAAGTATTTGTTTTTACTCAAAAGCCTTTTATAAAAATCTTTTGGTGAGATTACGATCCACCCAAGTTTTGGTTAAAAGTATTTTGCTATGAAAATTGGAAATGATTTTGAAAGCCTTTTCAAAAGTATATGAAAAACTATTTTGCCACCCTATGTAGAAGTATCAGTTTGTTTATATAAAACTATAGGATGGGAAAAACATTGATTATTCAAAACTCCTTTTTCGAATCCGTGGATAAAATATGGTATACCGGGATGTCGGTATGGAAGTGGAGAAATGGAGTATGGTGATGTTTATGAAAAATGCACATTGTGTCTTTGTACTATGACTACCAGCCGATAACCTGTGCGACCACATTTACCCACATATGGGAAAGGGCGTAGTCATATAATTTGCTCGTGTTAGTACTGGATGCCTCAACAACGAGGATGACCTCGTTCCATGAGGGGATGGTTTGGTGACCTGCCCCTGACCCGGGTCCTCTAAAGAGAAGACTGCCAGCTGAGTTGGTATGTTGAATTGGAGTAGAGGATTTGTAGGGCCATTAAAATTCGCCGGGCAGAACTACGAAGTCCTCACACTTAGTTTCCGACGGGCATGGATTTAAGTGTCGATGGAACCGGTTTCGTAGCGGTAGGATCCTATACTAGCATGAGCAAAGGACAGGCTATGGCCGGGAACTCAACTTCGCATACCCCTGGTATGGCGGGACGTGGCTGACACGATGAGTGACCGGATGGGTGTGGGAAAAGCGTGCTACCTCTGCAGAGGGTAAAACTATTCGAATAGCCGAGTCCTCGGATATGGACAGTTGGGAGGCTGTCCTAAGACCATGTGCAAGTTTTACAAAGTTTTGAGTTTGAAAGGAAAATGAAGTGGAGATTGTTTTATGCAACTATACCGAAGGGGTAGTATGAGGTTGCTGGAAAATGAGTGACCCTGAAGGGGCTATGATCGGAAAAGGAAGAGTTTTGGAAAAATGGACAAGATGGTGATTTTCGAGGAAAAGGTTTAAAAGAGATTTCTTACCTTTTTAACCAAAGGTATATTTTCGAGAAAAAGGTTTAAAAAGACTTCTTACCCTTTTTCAACAAACATGGTGAGAAAACTATTTTTCCAAAGGGTTTGTTTCCAACCAAGATATTGAGAAACTACTTTTCAAAATATTTTGCCTTCAACAAGGATATAAGATCTACTCTTCTCTTTTTCAATAAAGATATAGAGATGTTTTTTCTAAAACTAAAGGTTTTAAAGATTATCAAAACTAGTGCATGCTCAAGTTGGGGTAGTTTGCGAGTACAATCAAATGTACTCATATTGGTTTCGTCCCTGGCTATTGTCTTAGCCAGATTTTAAAGAGGAGCAGTTCGAAGAAGAGGAGTTCACTGGCGTCTTTGCGAACTAGGTCGCTTCCCAGTCAGCTGCCTGTAGGGTTAAGGCGAATGACTTGGGCTCCACGTTGTTTGGTGATTTCCGCTGCAAGTACCTGTTGAAGCTTGATCACTTCAAATCACGTAAGTAAATAAATTCGGTACGTATGGATGTTCTTTGATTACCAGGTTGATTGTGCTTCAGCGACGCACTGATCATGGGATCGCTGATATGTAGGCACAAGGGTATTTCGGACAGCTAGTCCGGGATCCCCACAGAGACCCTCGTTGCTCATGGTGCTTGCCGCATACCATAATCTGTGGGACGAAAGTTGGTGTTTCTAGATGGACTTCTACAAATACAGAGTTGGTGATGAGGCGGAGTTGATGCACTCGAAGGAATTTCCAAAAGGCACTTCTCTGTGGACCAGCCCTTTGCACTGCAATGGTCTGATCCTCATCTCCACCCTGACTGAGAGGATGATGATTTGCAACCCAGCAACGAAAGAGTTCGTTACCCTGCCGAGAGGGTGCCCCAGTGTTCACAAAAGAAACTCAAGGGTTGGGTTTGGTTATGACACTTGTAGCAACAAGTACAAGGTTGCTAGATTTTTCTACCAAAGGAGTAAAGCAACGTCTGACCCTGTCTGCAAGTTTCAAGTCCTTACTCTTGGCAATGAAAAAGTATGGAGGCAAACTGCAGACGATCCACCATATCCGATTCTTGGGCGAACTCCAGTTCATGTCAGCGGTTCCATCTACTGGACACTTGGCTCAACGAAAAGTTGCCCTGATCGGCTCTGTTCAAGACTTCAGTACATATTTTCTCTTCAATTAGCACTAGATTTAAACAAGCACACTGTTGGAGAAGAACTCTCCAGAACCAGCGATACTTGGAGCACACGACAAGAAAGCAAAGCTAAGACTTACCATGCTTGTATACAATTGTAATCGTATTGTACATGTACTGATAGACCGAGGCGTGCGGCAAGCAGCCCGGATTCAGAATTTACATTGATTTTTTAAATGCAGCAATATTACTTTTGTCTGGATTGTTAGTTTGATCCTGCCCCAGCCCTCAATCTGTAGTAAGTATGGTGTTGAATCCATCTAGCTATTATGTATATTGTGCTAATCTGAATTTAGTTTATGTTGCAATCGTAGGCGCTAAATTGATCTACCAAGAACACGAAGCAATCACAGCACGATGACGACACCGAGATTTGTTAACGCAGTTCGGCGAACTCGCCTACATCTGCGGGGCATGACTACGGGCGCACCTCCCCATTGATACCGCTGCACCGGCCGCCTTGGTTGCCGGCACAAGCCGCCGGCTCCCCTTGTGCGCGTGCTGCTATCAAGTCGTCATGGGTTACACGTGTGGTGCTCCCCTCATTATATGGGAGACCCATGTTACAAGAGTTCGACTCGAACACTACTCGTACCTATCCACACCTAATATAACTCCAAGTCCAAACCTAACCCAACACGTACACAATATTTGACACAAACACAACAAACTCCACCTTGGCGAATATTGTCCACCACCTTGAATTCGTCAATGCGTCAAACCTCCATGTACTCCGGACTTGAGTTGTCTCCATGAGCTCCACTGCTACTCGCAGACTCCACGTGACTCCACCTGCAACTGTAGTCCCTTCTTCCCGTTCAAACACCATCACACACCGACAATGATCTGCGTGAAAGTGCTTCCAACTTGAAGGAATTTCACCGTCGCCTTTTAGTCACCTTGAGTCAAATTCACAGTCGTCTCATCCTGGATAGTCTTCTACATGTCCCACAGCTATAGCACTCCGCCTCCTTCTGTATCTAGTCATCCGCATTTTGCCATGTGCACTGAACATTACAGAATATACGGCCATGTGCTCTCCACGCTTCCGACATTTCAGACTCTCCAACACTTTCTCAGATTCCCCATGGCTGACTCCTGTCTATCACCTGATGCATCAATCTCCATAGACCCAGTCACCAACTTGAATCCGATACTCGCCAACACTGCTTCAGCACCCCTGCACACCTATCTGACCACATGTCTGACCGCCTGTGCCTTGGTCTGTCGCCGTGTCCCGTGCTTACCGCACGCCTCGCCGCTATTACCGCGTCGAGCATCTGCAATCTTGGCCAAGATCTACCGGGTAGCTAACCCACACCACTTCAGGCCCCACTGCAGACAACCATCAGTCATACCCGACCGATGCCGAGTTCCACGCATCTCTCTAGACCCTGAGCTCCAGTCTAGACCACGTGCCTCTCGCCTTCCCGCTGACTAGGCTTCGACTCTCCGCTAGCTTACGCCGTAGCCCCTCCATCAGCCGAGTGAAATCTCCGCCAAAGACTCCAGCTCCACCTTCAACATGACTCCATGGTAGAGGATCAATCCACCCCGCGCCCTGTCGACTTCAAGTTATCACGTGTACACCGTCTTGAATCAACTCCACGCCATCGCATGTCGAAGCACGCATAACCATGCGCCACGTGTTTCCACGCCACAGAATACGGACACCATCAGCCCTCACGCTACTACGTCGTTGTCGCCGATCTTCACCGTCTTCTGTCCCGTCAGACTGTCCAGTCCAACCCAGCCGAACCCATCCGACTGCAATCATGCTCCACCTTGCGTCCAGTTCACCCGCCATATTGCTGTGTACTGTCTGACACCATGTGTATGCAATGATCCTTCACGGCACGTCACGAAATTCTCCGCTGCCCAACAACGCTCCCGCTGCAAAATTGCCATCTTGATAGTCAGTCCACGTACTTAACAGAAACACTAAAAGACATTGCCCTGGTAGCCTCCTCGTGTGTCCTAACGCAAAACCAAACTGAGTTGATTTACAACAACTAGTCAAAAACCAATCCAAACGTCCACACGTAGCTTCCTTTGCACTTTCTTTTCTTTGTTTCAACACATGTACGCACGTTCCACTTCCATCCCATGGCCAGCAACTTTTTCCGGTCTACTGCCCACGGCCCATTAACCTACACCAGCTTACGCTCCATCCTGGGCCGTGTCTAGCCCGTGCAGCACGTTTCCTTGCAGCAATTCCCGTGTGCCGCCGCTCGCTGTACGCTTTCCATCTGATCTGCATCCGCGTGTACTTCCCGATTGCATCTTCGATTTCCCGACGTATCCCGATCTGGTTTCACCGCACATCGCCATGCTTTGCTTCCGTGCGGACAACTCCTGATCACAACGTCGTATCATTCTCTAGATCAATTTCCGTGTCCTTCAACCTTGCTCTGATACCAATTGTTGCAATCGTAGGCGCTAAATTGATCTACCAAGAACACGAAGCAATCACAGCACGATGACGACACCGAGATTTGTTAACGCAGTTCGGCGAACTCGCCTACATCTGCGGGGCATGACTACGGGCGCACCTCCTCATTGATACCGCTGCACCGGCCGCCTTGGTTGCCGGCACAAGCCGCCGGCTCCCCTTGTGCGCGTGCTGCTATCAAGTCGTCATGGGTTACACGTGTGGTGCTCCCCTCATTATATGGGAGACCCATGTTACAAGAGTTCGACTCGAACACTACTCGTACCTATCCACACCTAATATAACTCCAAGTCCAAACCTAACCCAACACGTACACAATATTTGACACAAACACAACAGTTTATAGCTTGTACCTCGATGCAAGTTGCTGCCTATTCAACATTGATCTGCTTCTACTATAATAACTACACTTTTGAGAAAAGCAAAATTGATTGAGCTGAAAAGAACAAAATGGATAATGCTGATCTATAATAATAAGGATTTGGTCTGTATAGGCAGTTTTAGATATTAAGCTAGCATGTGCAGAGTCGCACAACCTAGTGTTTAGACATTTTTTGTCATTAACAAAGACAAGACATCAGACAAGTACACTGTACACACATACCTTAAACTTCATACCCTTTTTCAGTTATCATTTGAGAAATATCAATTCCTCTTCATTTACAAAATTCATTACCTTCCATGCTCTTTATATTTTAAGAGTTCAGTCACTGGAATAGCACTGATCTTACTTTCTTATAAAGTTTTTTTGCAACAACAATGGTATAATCATTTGAATCGCATGGGACGCAACTCTTCTTTTGGTTATTTAAAACAATACAAAATGCATACTTATTTAGTTATTTCAGAAGACTGCAGACTTATTAGTGTCATGTTCAACATATGGCCTGAAACTAATTTCTCACTGATTTAATTCGAGTATGCTGGCCAAGAAACAGATGATCAAGGGAAGGAGGACTGCGGATGTCCTCTTTTCTACTGAAACTACTCAAGGCGTGTTCTTCAAAACCGACATCAAGAGACATGGGTCTTGATCCAGTGGATGGCCTGCATCGTGTCTAGCTCACTGTGGTTTCAAACAACATGCATTTGCAACCTTTTTAGGTTCTCACATGGATGCCTCATATGAAGACTCTTTGAAACTTCAACGATTAGTTGAGGCTGTGTGAATTTGTCTATATGAGGTTTCCAAAGGTAAGCTCGGAAGTTCGTCGAGATGCAAACTGTTCAATAAAATCGGATCGCTCTCCATAGGGAATGAATGAAATCCATTTTTTTCTGAAATAGGAATGACCAGAAATACAGCACCCTTGTGTCCCTAGCTTTTTAGCGGTAGCTGATACTCCCTTCGTTTCACGATATACTCTCTTCGTTTGACAATATAAGATGTTTTATCAAATTTCCACATTCACATGTATAAACATGTATCCAGACATATTTTTGTATACATGTACACTCTTTTTATATGAATCTAGACAACATGTCACATGTGTAACAACTAAAAAGCTTACATCCCCGTAAAAAAAAAACTAAATTTTTTATATTGTGAAACGGAGGGAGTACAGAGTCTGTGTATACGGTCAGATTTTTTTAAAACTCTGCGTACACAGTTTGTGTGTAGTGGGCTTTCTCTTAGTTTAGCTATCGTGGGCCTTTTCGCTATCCCGAAATGAAAAGGATGTGAATCTCACTCGCAGCATCACTTTGGTCACTCCACATCGTGGGCTACTGCTTCGACTCCCCCACAATCCCCACCACTTCCCGAGATGAGCAGCCGCCCACGCTCGCTGCCGGCGGCGGCGGCGCCGCTGGAGGACGACAATCTGCTCTCCGAGATCCTCCTACGCCTCCCTCCGCAGCCTTCCTCCCTCCCCCGCGCCTCCGCCGTCTCCAAGCGATGGCGCAGCCTCGTCTCCGACCCTCGCTTCGTCCGTCGCTTCTGCATCCACCACCGCCGCAATCCTCCTCTTCTCGGTTTCTTTAACCTATTCGACTTCGTACCTACCATGGATCCCCTAATCGTGTCTCGAAAAGCCTCCTCTCCTTCCAACACATGGACGGCGACGGCTATGACCATTTTGATCCCCTGGGATGCCGCCATGGCCTCGTACTTATGTATGACGAAATGCACAGCCAGGTCCTGGTGTGGGACCCATCAACCACGTAGAGCACAGCCAGGTCCCGTGGGGGGGGGGGGGGGGGGGGGGCTTCTGCAAGCCACTTGCCAATTTTACTTTCAGTTCCAGGCTTTCAGATTTAAGGAAAGTCTAAAACACTGTTCCCTGCATAGCTTAATTCAGTGGGCTAATGCACGTTTTTCCTAAGTACCATTTATCTCAGGTGCTTTGTAAATATATGTACTTTTCCTTGTCACGAGTTTTTTTTCTCCTCTAAATTCTGTTTTGCTCCTTTGTATAGTTCATGTTTTTTGCTCTAATTGATTTCACTGACAGGGCTCTGGCCTACATTTTACTGTCAAAATAAGAACACGAAACATCATTATGTACATTAATAACACGCACATATGGCCAATTGTACTTGTTATTATGCAATCTGCTATACATAGCAGTCATCAGTTGAGTAAATCTTGATACCTTAAGGAGTAATTACATGATTACATCAAAGAAGATATTTCCCTTTGAGTGAACTCAGTAAACTTACTAACTTTATCTTAAAAAAAGTAAACTTACTATAAGTGGAACACACAATTTACCCTTGTCAATGTACGGCTAAGATTAAATAACAGCTTAGCTCTTAAGGGTAAGTTTGGTGGTCCTAAAACAGCCCTAGCCATTCTGGTCAAACTACATGTTACTGGTCAAATACTCAAAAAGTACTGTTTTTTATGCTGTGCGTAGTAAAAATAATAGATAGAACTAGTAAAAATAATAGATAGAACGAAGAAAAGTATCAATTAATTATATGGTGTATGATCCCTTGTTTGAGGCTGTGCTGTATGAATTTTATTAACTTTGATCTTCTACTGACTATCTAGGTCGTTCAGTTCTAGAAAGTATGCCTATTATGTACAAACCAGAACTATGAGCCCATCATATGTCCATGATCACAATGAATTAGTGTAAATAATTTTGATAAGCTAGACAGTTCAGCATGTCCATCTAATGGCGGTATTTGAACAACTGGTCTCTTCTGCTGAGATCAGATGTACCCAGTGACTTGACAATATGTCATCAGTAACACTAAGAGCTGAGGGCTTCTGGTAAAAAATAGAGTTCAAGGCATGCCACTAGAGTTCAACCTTTTTTGTCCAGTACCTGAGGCGATTCATTACCAGGCCCCTGAATTGTCACCGCTTACACGTGGGCCTCCTCAGCATGGGTATTACCAGGCCCCGGTCAGTGTTGAGGAGTGCGGACGCGGTGAATCCGGCCGGAAGATCTTCTCACCCCTCCACCTCTGGCACAGCTACATGTCACGACACTCTTCTTCCACCCTTCACTTCACTTCTTTTTGCAGTGCTATATTGCTATCGTAGGCCTATCGGAGTAGTATAAATTACTCAAAACCGAGGCCCACCTGTCAGTACACACAAAAAAACGATTTGCCTGTTTTGTATTGCTTCCGCACATTATGAAGACGCCACATACGCGGCAAGAAAGATATTGCCAAGATGACAAGCCACTGGCCAGGGATTGTCGACAAAGCAGGAATCAAGGTGGGGGATCTGTGCATCTTCACCTTCATGAAAGATGTGATGAACCAAGATTTGATGGTTCATCTTGCTTGCCTGAACTGAGGTGCTCTTGTCAAGGAACCTGTTGGTCTCTGTTGTACTTACGTTGGTCTTTGTGTGTGAACCTGGTTATTAAGTACTTGTGTGGCATTCATAACAGTAATTACTGTCTGCTATAGCGGTTGGATCAACTCTGTTTGAGGTCGTTGGTTCTGTCCCGCTTAAGTTTTTTAGGCAATTTATTCATTTCTCTCTGCCAAACTAAACTCACCGTGAAACTGGCAAACCGAGCTGACAGGTGGGGTCCAGGCGCGTTCCCTGGAAAAAACAATGGTCAAACATGTACGCGTGAAGAAATCCGCGACAAATCGACGTTGGGAAGAAATAAGCCGCCAGAACCAGCCATTAGACGGAGGCATGCACATCGGTTGACAGGTGGGGTCCACGCACGGATGGCCCGGGCGTTCGAAAAAAAAGTCCAGACGGCCCGTGACGATATCTGCGACGTTCATTCCTGGGACGAACTGGGCCGCGACGAAATGTGCGACGAATCTATGTGGGACGAAATCGGCGTGACAAAATCGGCGGCAAATGCTATACATCGCCCGCTGGCGATGCGTGGAGCTTGCGTCGCCTGAAGGATCTAGTTTATCGGCCGGGCCCACTTTAGACAGCGACAGGCTCCTTTTCCTTTGCACAGTCTCCAGAGTACCGTCTCGTCTCGGACGTACATAGACGCTGCTTTCCTTTTTCCTTCCTCCCCACTTTTTCTTTGTTTCTTTTTCTTTTCCTTTGTTTCTTTTTCTTTTTCTTTTTCTGTTTCCATTTTTCTTTTTCTTTTTTTTTCTTTTTTCTTTTTCCTGTTTTTGTTTTTCTTTTCTGTTTTCTTTTTACGTTTTTTTTTCTGTTTTCGTTTTATTTTATTTTTTATTTTTTTTGAACGATTTTCATTTTCTTTTTTATTTTCGTCTTCTTTTCTGTTTTTGTTTTCTTTTCTGTTTTCATTTACTTTTTTATTTTTATTTTTGTTCTTTTAATTTTTCTTTTCCTGTTTCTTTTCTTTTCCTAATTCTTTTAATTTGTTCATGTTTCTTTCTTTTCTCTTTTGTTTTCACTTTTTATGATTTTGAACAAAAAATCAAACTTAAAAAATGTTTAGAATAGAAATATTTTTAAGATTTGTCAAAATTTTCATATATGCAACTTGTTCAGATTTAAAATTTGTTCATATTCGAAATTGTTAAATTCAAATTTTGTTCACGTTTGTTCACCGACCTTTTCTGTTCACTTACAAAAATCGTTTAAAAATAGTTTTTGTTTTCATCGGCTTTTTTGTGTTCACTTTTTAAAAACGTTCAAAATTATTTTCCGTTCACCGGTCTTTTTTTTTCACTTTTTCCTAAATTGTTCAAAATTAGTTTGCGTTCACCGGCCTTTTTTGTTCACTTTTTCAAAATCGTTCAAAAATATTTTTGTTCACCAGCTTTTTCGGTTCACTGTTCAATATCGTTCAAAACTAGTTTTCGTTCATTGGCCTTTTTTTCTGTTCAATCTTCAAAATTAGTTTCCGTTCACTGGTCTTTTCTGTTCACTTTTTTTCAAAATCGTTAAAAATTAGTGTTCATTCACCGGCCTTTTCTGTTCATATTTTTGTAAATCGTTCAAAAAAGTTTCGGTTCACTAACATTTTCTGTTCACGCTTCAAAATAGTTTAAAAATAGTTTTTGTTCACACGGCCTTTTCTGTTCACTTTCCAAAATCGTTCAAAAATAGATTCCGCTTTTACCGGCTTTTTTGTGTTCACTTTTCAAAAAACGTTCAAAATTATTTTCCGTTTTCACCGCCTTTTTGTGTTCACTTTTCAAATACGTTCAAAATTATTTTCCGTTCACCGTCCTTTTTTATTTTTATTTTCGTTCTTGTAATTTCTCTTTTTGCTATTTCTTTTCTTTTCATCTTTTTAACTTTTTTATTTTTTGTTTTTGTTTTTACGTTTTCATTTGTCTTTTCTCCTTTTGTTTTTCACCCCCATTTTCTGTTTTTTAAAGATCATGCAAAAATAGTTTCCGGTCATCCCCATTTTCTGTTCACTATTAAAATCGTTCAAAAATTGTTTCTGTTCCATCGCTTTTTCTGTTCACTTTTAAAATCGTTCAAAAATAGTTTCAGTTCACCCCATTTCTGTTCATTTTTTAAAATCATTCAAAAATAGTTTCCGTTTACTAGCCTTTTCTGTTTAATTTTAAAATCATTTCAAAATAATTTTCGTTCACTTTTAAAATTATTCAAAATAATTTTCGTTCACTTTTAAAATCGTTCAAAAATAACTTTCGTTTATAAACCTTTTTCTGTTCACTTCTAAATCTATTCGAAAATTGTTCAGATTTTAAAATTGTTCAGATTTGATTTTTCTCTGGATTTAAATTTCTGTTTGGATTCGAAAATTGTTTAGATTTAAAATTGTTTGGATTTGATTTTTTGTTTGGATTTGAAATTTGTTCAAAATTCAAATCCCCAATCCACCCAAATTAAAATGGATTGACTACAACCAAGGAGTGAATAACCACACAAGAAAATCTGAAGAACCAAGTGATTGTGAGAACCACCGTCGCTCAATTGATGTGATATCAGTATATCAAAGAGCACAACAGAGCCAGAGAACGAAGGAGCTCACCACAGAGCCGCACGTCGTCGTGTTTGCAGGGATCTGAGGCGGCGCCGGGATCTTGGGCGGCTAGCTAGGGTTCGTCGTGGGGCACCGGATGTGCACCTCCATGCCATGGAATCGAGAGAGAGGATACAGAGATGGCGTCAGGTGGTGGTCCGCGGTGCGATGGCTCGCCGGAGACGGCCGAATCGACCGGCGACGGAGATGGGATCGGGAGAGGAGGAGTTGGCGTTGCCGGTCTGGGCGGTGTCGGCGAGGGCGCGGAGGTGCGGGGGCAGCGGCGCCTCCTTGTCGTCGGAGGCGGCGGCGAAGGCCTCGGCGTGGTCGTCGTCGTCGTTGAAACAGTCGAAGGCGCGCGAAAAATTGGGCCGAGCCCATGAAGGTCTTCCTTCAGGCGACGCTCATCAGATCCATCGCCTTAAGGCGACACAAAGGAGCTCCCGACAAAATCCTTGACATTTACAGAGTGGGACGAACTGGCCAACTGGGCTTCAGGGCCTATGACGAAAATGGCGACGAAACAGACGTGATGAAACGCAAAAACGTCACGCTGAACCGGGCTTTCGGCCCTCGGACGGCCCCGCGACGAAAAGGTTCAAAACGTCACCGATTCATGACGTTTGGTGCGACGAAAAATTTGGCGTCACCGGGAAAATGTCACTGACCATAACATTTCTTGTAGTGCCTATTGGTGCTTAAAGTGGGAGTGTTGCAGACAAAGATAGGAGAGAAGAGGAGCTCGAAGAGGAAAGATGGCGCAAGGACGCCACGGTAAGGGTCCCAGCGCGAGGCGGTCGGATTGGTACCAGAAGATAAGAATCCTAGGCCACTGTGGTATCCCCTTGAGCTATAAAAGGAGGACCATGGTTTGGGGGTAAAGAAGATCGGATCCCCCAGAAGAAAGAGAGGAACCCTAAGAGAGGGGAAACCCTAGAAGGAATAGCCAAGAAAGGACAAGGAGCATGAATCCTCCTTCTCCTTCCTCATTGTAGCCTAGGAGGTGCTTCCACGATGAGAGGGTGAGCACTTTAGCAGTAGGAGGTAGGACTAGATCTACCCGGGAAGGTTCTCCTTGCCTTGGTGGGATTTCCCGGCAAGGAGCCCCCCTACTCAAACCCTTGTAATATGTATCCAAGATGATAAGGAAGAACAGACAAGCAGGAGTAGGGTTGTTATCCTTCGGGCGGCCTGAACCTAGGTATATCATGTGTTTGAGTCTATCTTCCCCGGGAGATCGGTGAGATCCACGCACTCAAGATCTTCCTAGGTTCGCTTCACCAAGCTGAACAACAACGCAAGAACTACAAGAACGTCCGCTCGTCACCCCTTCACAGAATCTCTAAAAGGGGATATGCACTACCCCTGGTGTCCGAGTTTCACCACTCGACATTTGGCGTGCCAAGTAGGTGGGTGAAGCCGCTCTTGTGTTTGACTCGTGCCGTCTACCTCAACACCGGCGTCGAAAGAATCGGTGACACCATGGGAGGATCGGGGAGATCCCGATGAAAATCCCTCCCACGGAGACTAGGCCACAGCGGTCGGCGGAGGCGCCATCGGCCAGGCCACTTGCGGCAAGCACCAAGGCATGGGCGCCAGGCCTCCCGCGAGCAAACGAGGGCAGCTCTCGAGGGAGCCCTCCAGAGCAAACAAGGGAGCTCGCCGCGGGCCCGGAGCCAGGAGGGCTCCCGTGGCCACGCGCGCGGCTCGACCCGCAAAGGAGACGCGAGAGGCGGCAATAACTTATCAACAACCCGGGGGTAGGCTCTACATCATCAATGCCACCGCCCAGGGGAGTATCGTCGGCGGCGGAAGCATTGGCGGCCATGTTCGCCCTGCCCAGGCATGATGATTGGATGGCGCGATTGGCCGAGCTCGCCGCCTATGCCCGCCAAGCCATCGAGCCCGACTCGACTCCATCAGAGCTTCCGTGCATGCACCCAAGGTATCGCGCGGAGGATCAGCGGCCGCGCCCGGAGGCTCGGCGCGAGGGATTCAGCGCGACTCCCTGCGCAACGGGCGTAGGGCGCACCCCCGCAATGGCGCCCATCTACCGAAGCAAAGACGCTCACGTGAATCTCCTCATGCCATTCGAGCTGGACCCCCGCTCTCCTCGAGGCAAAGGGAGCTGACGCCAGTCCCCTCCTCCTATTAAGGGCCCGGGGGCTGGCGCCGAAGGTGTCCGTCTGCTACGACGTAGTCCGCAGTCGGACTCAACTACCTCAGGGACTGATTCGGTTTCCTCTCGGGAAGCCTTATCCGACCCCCGAGACAAGCATGTGCGCCCCCCGAATGCCCGGGCGGCGCCCACTATGAGTAGGTCCGACAGGCATCCTTGGCAACTCTCCAGGCCTTGGAAATCTGGTCGCAGCGCTCGCGGTCGCTCCATCGCCACGAGCGGCAGCACTCGCCGATGTATGGAGACCCGGAGGAGGGTCCCAGCCAGGCTCGCATCGAGCATTGGCACAACGGTAGCCCTTTGCCGCGAGCCCGGGAAGGAAGAGCGCCCTACTGGAAGGACTGCGAGCGCTATGAGCTACTGTTGTCCCCTTCGCTGCCTCTGCCCGGCCGGATGGAGTTATTACACCCTCTGTAGCAACCCTGGAAGAATCGGGCCAGACCCTCCAGGGGGCCACTTGCCAGCTAGGCCCTCGCAAAGACGGGCCGACGAAGATGTGTCCCCGGGGGACACTTAACACAATGTATCCAACCTGATGAAAAATTTGTAACCGAGTCCGCTCAATGAGAACCTAACGATTAGTAGCAATGGAAGGTTGAGGGGAGATCCACAAACCCAGAGTTATTTTTATCTTTTCAGGAATCAACGAGGAACAAGACACGTCGCCAGGTGAGAGGTGCAGAAGGGGCAGGGAAGGCCAGGATGAGGTGTGTTAGGGCACCCACAGCATTGCCATCGCTAAATCTGATAAAAAGTAGAATTTGGCTATGGTGTCGAATTTGGCCAGAGCACCACAGCGTAGTGGTTCCAAATATCTGTCCTACATGGTCCCACCAATGAATTAAAAAAGGCCATTCTCTCTCACCACAGGTCGTGCATGCACAGAGTGCTTGTTTTCTTCCTCTCATTCGCAGGACGATGCATGCACAAGAACTCAGTTCGTAGGAGAGATACAATAAAATATTGCTTGGGAAGAATTTGGCATCGGAGCACGAAGGTGCGCCGGTTCCCTCTTTTCTCAAATTTGGAACCATCTCCACAGTGTAGGGAACTAGTTCCAAAAGCCAAAAAGTCAATTTGGAACTAGATTTGGCTACACATTGTGGCTGCCCTTACGGGTCCGTCCCAGTAACCATCTACTATCTGCGATGCCAGAGGGACCCCGGGTCCACAGGTCCGCCCCCGGACAGGGTCCCCTGGGAGCAAGATAGGCTGAACCATGCCACTAGCGCCCCTCCACGCAAAACGGCGTAACCTCCACAGAAGGAAATGGCAAGCACCTCGGATACCACCACAAGTAGAGGATCTGAGTCCTAGGCGGCACCACAATCTGCAAGATAAGTATCGCCTGCCTTTCCTGTGTCTTCGGTCCCCTAGAAAAGCATTTGGAAAACACCTTGACCCGGGAAGGGGAAACGAGGTAGTGAGTACCGCCTGTCCGAAAGAAGGGCACCTGGGGAGAGTAGCACCCCCGGGAGGTTCACCAGATCCGGTCTAGGATCCTCTTTGCTGGGGTGTGCCGGGTCCTAGGGTGAATGGTTTGAGGTTTGGCGGGCCTTCCCCTAGTTGAGACTGGATCCGGTCCAGCACACTACGGTCTGGGGCGTTGCGTACCCGAGAACCTCCCCGAAACGTGGGGCACATATGTATATGAAACCTCGATAACCGATCCCCGGAAGGAAGAAATCAATCTTTTTGGTAAAGATGTCAAAGTTGCAAGTACATAATAGCAATCTGATATAAGGCATGGATGCTAATGACAAGTTATTTTTACATTCACTTGGGGGCCTTACGCGCCCAAGATTGCAGGAGCAGGACCTATTCAGCTAACAGCCTTGTTGGCACCCACCTGGGGCAACGACATCACATGTCTGACCATTTCTTCTAGGAAGGGGGCTGTCACCGTCTTGGCGATCGCAAGGTCGCCGTCGCTCCTGTCATCGAGTAGGCTATCCAGAAGGAACTGCGGGCTGAGACAGAGAAGGCGCGAGAGGATCAGCTCAGCCGTACCCTTCGGCGCCTTCTTACTGTCCAGGCCACGCGCCCCCGACGCAGTCCGCGTGAACGCGGAGACAGTCCCGCGGAGCTGCCTCAAGTACCCTTCAAGGTCTTCGACATCATCGTCTTTGTAGAATAAACTCCGTACAGGGAGGTCCTGTACAAAGGGAGAAAACATCTCCCAAAGCAGATCGGCTTGCCGACTGAGGAATTTGCGGCCCCTGCCTCGGGCCTCTACAGAGAGGTGCAGGGCGCACTCCGCCATGTTGCGTGCCTTCATGATAGCGTCGCGCTCCTGGCGGAGCAGCCGAATCATCTCGAGGGAGGAGAGGAGGCGATCCCTCAGGTCGCCAACCTCTCCTTCCAACTTCTTGGCCTGCTTCGCCGCGTGGGAGGCCGCCTGCATCACTTCAACGGCCGTTTGGGATTGTGCCTTGATCTTGGCTTGGAGGTCGGATAACTCCACTCCGAGAAGGGTCGCCTGATCCTCATGATCGTGAACTGTACAAGCGTAGTACCACTGGGGTATACCAACGTTGCATTTCACCAGAGGAAGGCAGAAACTTGCTGGATGAGATACATGCCAGAGTTTGTGGACATCATGCTTCATCCCGTTCTATTGTATCCAAAGCTTTCCGGCAAGGTTTTTATTGGTTGACAGCCAAGGAGGACGCTGAAGATATTGTCAAACGATGTAAGGGCTGCCAACTATATGCCAGACAACCTCACATGCCGGCTCAAGAGCTGAAAACAATACCCATCACTTGGCCTTTCACGGTCCGGGGCTTGGACATGGTTGGTCCATTTAAGACGGCACCTAGGGGCTACACGCATTTGCTAGTAGCGGTGGATAAATTCACCAAATGGGTTGAAGCTAAACCTATCAAAAAGCTTGACGGCGCCACAGCCGCCAATTTTCTGTGGGGCATAATCTCTCGGTTCGGGGTGCCACATAGCATTATCACCGACAATGGCACGAACTTATCGCAAGGCGAAGTTGAGGAGTACTGCGACAAACATGGCATCCGGCTGGATTTGGCTTCCGTAGCACATCCCCAGGCAAATGGTCAAGTAGAGCGTACAAATGGCTTGGTTCTACAAGGAATCAAACCTCGTCTTGAAGTACCTTTGCACAGGGCAGCTGGGGCTTGGGTTGAAGAGTTGCAATCTGTCCTTTGGAGCTTGCGTACAACTCCAAACAGATCAACCAAGTTTACTCGTTTCTTCTTAGTCTATGGCGCTGAAGCAGTACTGCCATCCGACATGATGTTTGACTCCCCCAGAATTCAAGCCTACGTCGAAGAAGACGCAGAAGATGCAAGACAGGACGGCCTTGATCAACTTGACGAAGAACGTGACGTTGCCATCGCACGGTCCGCCATCTATCAGCAGAATTTGCGCCGGTATCATAGTCGAAGAGTGCGGCAACGTAGTTTTAGAGTAGGTGACCTGGTCCTCCATCTAATCCAGGATAGGAAAGGCTTGCATAAGTTATCCCCTCCATGGGAAGGGCCCTTTGTGGTCAGCAAAGTACTGCTCAATGGTTCCTATTACTTGATGGACATACGAGATGGCTACAAGAAGAAGCGAGGACGTAAACGGAAGCGCAAGGTTGACGACAAGTACGAGGAAACCAAGCGTCCATGGAACATTGAGCAGCTACGTCCCTTTTACACTTAGCAATTTCTGATTGTAATAAGTATTATATGATTATGAAATAAAAGTCTGTGATTTGCTCAGTCCGCCTAGGGATCATGCCATCTTTTGTCTTTTCTTGCAATCATATATCTATCATGTCAAAAGTTACCAATTTTTTTTGCTCAGTGCTCATGGTTCCAACTTTTTTGGCATCTGCCGTCCGCTGGCTAAAACTTAAGCAAACAACCTTTGCACCGCCTAATATGACTATCTGTTTGTTTGTGTGTGGGTCGCCTAGTAGTATGTCGTTGGCACCAACATGCCGGATTTAGTCTCTGTGTCTAAACTAATTGGTATTGCACCTGGTTGGCACAACTGAAGTAACTGAGATGATTAGTTCCGCCAGCATATGGAAAGTTAAGCATGCAGACACAGATACATTTTTAAGGCGGGCCACTTAAAATAAGACTACCGCCAAGTGTAGCATAAAAGTTGGCCCAACATAAGTATATTTACAACCAGACAAAATACACAAGTTTTTATGCGTCAACAGGTTAACGCATTTTGCTTGTTGATTTGTTCGCAGGTCAAGTCTAGGGCGTTGCTGCCTTGGTCGATGCTGGCTCGGGGGCTTGGGGGCTGACGCCATCGTTGGGGCTGCTTTGTTCTGCTTCCCCCTCGCCAACTGCGGCATCCACACCGGCAACTGAAGATGCTCCGCCTGCAGCAAGGTGTGGGTCTGGGTACTCCTTGTAGAAGACGCGGAGATCCACCATGTTGGCCACACGAGTGGCGTAGCCAGCGACAGAAGCCATCACTTCCTTGGAATCAATGGCATCACCATTTTCATCCTCAGTGGGCATAAATTCTGTCACCTGATGCATGTCCGCCTCGGCGTACCAGGCCTTGCACAGGGAGAGGGCAACTTTGGGGCGCCGCGGGCAGCTGAGCGCAGCATGCTTTCACGCTCGTCGGCCGCCTTCCTCAGTAGCTCTGGCACCGCATCAAGGACAACAGGATCACTGCCTTCGCTTGGGTAGAACTTGGCGGCGAACGCTTGCCCTGCGCTTATGATGTCGGTGATCAGCTCACCAACTTTCAGTACGCGTGCTAGGCGGGGCGAGTTGTCCTCAGCGTCGCTCATGTTTGCCGGGGCTGCAAGTTAAACACAAGCCGGCAAGAATTTCCAAAATAAAAGAATGAAAGGAAAGGATGGAATTTTACCAAGGACGTGATCATGGATGGCGTTGATCTCATCCAGATGGCCGGCAAGGGTATCCTCGGCTAGTTTCACAGCCTTGGAGTGGTTCTCTTGTTGGAGCCTGGAGGTCTCCGTCACCTTGGCAAGGTTGTCGGTCAGATTTTTAATCTGATCCGTCAACTTGCTCACCGCGGTGCCATGGTTCATATCCCGCTCCTCCAACTCCTTGGCGTGGTCCGCCTTCAGCTTCATGACCTCCTGGGCAGGATCTGCAGCTTCGTTCATCAAAGCTTGCATGTTAGCTGAGTTCTTGAGGACATCTTGCGCAGTGTTTAACAATTCTACAATTACGAACACAAAGGAAAAACTCCGGCTAAAATACTTGTCGGAGAAATCGTGGAAACCTTGACGGATGAGAAGAAGGCAAAGAAGTTCTAACCTTCATCCTTCTTGCGCGCTTCTTCAAAGCTTGCAAGTTGGGCGTTCTTCAACTCCAGTTATTGCTGGAGTTCCCGGACCTCCCTGTTCTTGGTCTCCGCAGCAGTAAAAAGTTCGCGGTTGGAGGCCAGGGTAGCCTGCAGGAAATGTGGACACAAAGGTTAGGGTTTACAGTCATAGTTAGTGGACCACTCCGCCGGCTAAACCAATGTTTTAGCCGACAAAGTAGTCGGGGGCTACAACTATGTACTATTTTACCTCAAGCTGTCCCTGGAGAGTGTCTTGAAGGGTCCTCATGTGCTTGTACCAGCTTTTGGTACCATCACACATGGTTTGCAGCGTGTGCCGCGCATCCATCGTGTCCCCGCCAACTGCAGGGTTGGGATGCGAGGTCGATCCGCCAAGTTTTGCCTTGGCTGCCTCCGCCGTCTCTTTCTTTATGGCCATGATACGTTCGGCATCATTAGCCGAAGCTTCAGCCGTTCGTAGGGGTGTGCCAGCAGCAACCTTCTTGCCTGCCGCCTTCTCGGTAGCAGAGTGGCCTGGGCGAACCACCTTCGTCCTGTCCGCCTGGAATGTTCCCGGGCATAACACCACGGTAGGATTGGAGGCAGGGGTGGCTGGCGCGGTTGCCGGCGAAGGTTTTGCCGGCTTGACTCTGCCGGCTGCTGCCTTCACGTTGGCGCGCAACTTGGTCATGGCAGGCCTAGCGCTGAAAGAAGATGTAATCAAGTTAGCGGTGGATTAGCCTAAAATCAAGTAAACCAAGTGTGCAATAACTTACCGCTTGGTGGGGATCTTGTCCCCCAAAATTTCGTCCTCCGCCTCAATGGTGACGGCGGCTTTCTTCTTCTTCTCCAGATCCCTGGTGGAGATGAGCTTGCGCTTCCTGGTCTTGGCCCCAGCGTTGTAATAGCTGGGAGCCAAGTCCTCCTCCGTCAAGGTCTTTAGCTGGATAAGCAAAGTCAAGTTAGCCTTGACACCAGCAAGGAAAGCAAGTGCAAAAGTGAAGGAAGTTTCCGCCTTACCTCTGGGGCTGGGTTGTCATGGGTGAACATGGCGACGCTCTCGGCCGCCTTTATGAACCTCGGTTGGATGAGTTCTCGCAGCCGGAAAAGCAACACATCTTCCTCAAGTGCGCCGTCAGACTCCTCCGCCTTGTATTCGCACATCTTCAGCGGGCGGTGGCGCAAAGTCATGATCCGCCTTGATAGCCAGCACACGACGGTGTCGACTCCGTCAAGGTGAGGAGGGACCATGGTTTTTGTGAGAAACTCGATCCACCTAAAAGCTAGGCGGAGTTCCTCCGGCAGGTTGGTGGCTGGCTTCTCCGTCCAGTGCGCTTGATGCTCTGGAGGAGAGTTGACGAAAGGCGGAATGCCCACCGTCTTGCCGGGAGCAGGGATGTCTTTACAATAGAAAAAGGTGTTGGACCAGTTCTTTACAGATTCTATGTAAGGAATTTTGGGATACCAGTCACCTTGGCGGCAGTTGAAAGTGACACTGCCGCAGGTTGCCATCACACCGGCAGAAACAGTTTGCCGGCGACAAATAAAGCAGTACTTGAAGGCTTCTACGGTGCGAGCTATTCCTAAGTAACCTTCAAATAAGGCTTGAAAGCCGGCTAAAACTAGGATGCTGTTGGGTGCGATATTATGAGGTTGCAGCCCATAGTGCTGGAGCACGGAAGAAAAGAAGGCGGAAGGCGGCAGGCTCATACCGCGTATTAAGTGGGAGGTCAGGACAACTCTTTCCCCTTCCTCCGGCTCGGGGACAGCTTCCTCTTCTGGTAGCCGCCAACCGCACTCAGCCTGTGGCGGCAAGAAGCCGCCTTCCTCCAGTTGCTTCATGTAAGCTTCCGTCAAACATGACGGAAGCCAGTACCTAGAGCTGAGATCGGCAACTTCCTCTTCCTCGTCGCTGTCCTCGCCGGCGGCAGCCTCGGGGTCAGCCACTGGCACCGGGTCCGCCGTCGCCAGTGGGGACACGGAAATGGGGGAGGAGGGTGACTCCGTTGCGACCGCCGTCGCCGGAGAAGAAGATGGGGCCCCGCCCGTAGCCGTGGCGGGGAACGATGAACTCGAGGGAGCAGTGCTTGTCGCCGCCGCCGCCGTGGTTCCAGATCCAGATGCAGCTGCAGCTGCCGCCGCCATCGCCTCCACGGAAGAGCTTTGCTCGCCAGAGCTCACCATCTGGTGCTGGATGTGCCGCTCGGTGCAGTTCGCCGGAGTTGCGAGAGGTGAGGGAGGTGCGCTCGAGTGGAGAGATGAGGGTTTGTGCGGGGAGAGGAGAATGGAACGGCGCGGTGCGTGTGGAGGATTTTTATCCTCCCTGTTTCGTGATTCGTGCGAGGAACGAGGCAAGGGCGAGATTTCCGCCACGTGCCCATGATATACACGTCGTGGCAACGGTGTAAGCGAAGTTGCCTCCTCGATTCTCGCGCGTAGTGGGAAGATCATCATGAGGTTCAGACTGTCGTGGACCCCATGACATCATCCGTCAACATTTGACGAAAATTGTCAGCTTGACAAGACCACACGAGGAAGATTCCTGACAAGCAGTCAGGCCGTCTTTCCCATGTTGGCGGCTCTGTTCCGGCAACATTTGTCGGACCGCTGCCTATTTTTCAACTGTGGAATGCTTCAAGCTCTTCAGACGCCCACAAGACAAGATGGATGTTATCGGCAAAAGAAGACGGCGCCGGAAGAACTTCAACCCTTCCAGGGGCTAATGTTGGGGTTATACCAACTAGGGGTATCACCAACATGGCAAATCCGGCTAGTCCAGGGTGGCCCGCGGTGGTGGTTAAGGATTTGCCTGCCGGGCGGCCCAGATAGCCGGCAACTCAAGGTAGGCGGATGCCGGCAAGATGGAGACCCAAGACCGAAGCCCAAGAAGCCAACAAGACATAGGTGGTAGGCGGCATACTTGCCGGATAGGTTTAGGACTCTGTATACTTGCCGGATACGTTACAACCTTGTACCCCTGCGTCTGGCCGCCTATATAAGCCGGACCAGGGACGCCTTTAGGGCAAGACACACGATACTTAGCGCTCATTGTAACCTGATCAAGGCTATTGCCATTATAGTGAGTTATAGTAGCACGTATGGTTTCACCACCGTTGCGAGATCCGAAGCTGGGTAAACTGCCTTGTTCAATCCCGACCTCGACGACGCTCCCTTTTACCCCCTCGGATAACCTGCGGCTAGAGGACCACCTGTTGCCACGCAAAATTGACGCGTAGCACCACGATACTGTCGTACTTTCGTGACGACGGACGATTGCTTTCCGAGCAAAGCAACAAAGATCTCCTCGCTTTCGTGGAGGAGAGACGACCGTTTTTCAGCGCAAAACGGCAAAGATCACCAAACCCTAAGGCTGCTAGGGCTCGGTGGTAGAAGAACGATAAGAAAAATAAAGATACGTAAAAAGTAGATGTATTATTGTTGAATAGCGATTGGGGGGTCTCAATCGGCCGTGTATACCTATATATATATAGGTACGCCTGGACTATGGCTTAGACACGGATCCGTTTCCTTGGCATGCAAGCCAAATAAAATATTCCTAATCTCTAATTGATCCGGCCATAGCTTTTGGTACTAGTACGTACGATCTAATAACAAATATGGAAATCCTGGTGCACCTTGCGTACGTGACTGGTTATATGCAATACGTCTTCAGCCTGGCTTCCGCCCAATCCCTGTTAGGACTTGTCCTACGCAGCTGCGATCTAACCCAGTACATCTCTGAATTCATCCAGGACTTGTCTTCGGTTGCCATTAGCTCAGGAAATACTCCACATATTTCGCCTGGTTCAATAGTTTGCTTCATCTGTTGTACGTCGGCCATACCATTCTTCACTAGAATAAAATATTCCGACCAGGACGCTAACCACACCAGATAATAACGATGAATTGCTTTTGCATATCATCTCTCACGTGCATGTGACTTCTGACTTCACAACTTTGCAAACATCCTTCGGCTTGGCCTCCGAGGCTGGCTAGGACTTCTCATATTGGTCTTCAAGAAATAACTTTGTACGCTTGCTCTGGCGTCGTGGTATTTGTACTTGAGTCTCATCCGGCCTGCATTTTAAACTAAACAGCAAGTCCAAATATATTTGTCAAACCAATAATCTAAGCATAATCATTTAAATCAATTTGGCTTATAAAATGCCTAGTAGCCAAATTATACCTTCAACACATGCCCCCCTGTTTTTGCTATAATTGTATTTATCAAAAACACTATAACAATACCTTAGGTCGATGCTGATGACTTCACCGGCCATATAATTGCTTAGGGCGATGTCCAAAGAACACATCGGCCAATTTTTCGATTAGGGCGATATTTGAAATAATATATCGTCCAAACTTCTTAGGGCGATACTTTGAATAATATATCGGCCATATCTTCTTAGGATGATACTTGGAATAATATATCGGCCATAGCATCTTCAAGCTTCGGTGCACAAAATTCTGCGAGAGATGTGAACACCATATTAACATCTAAATCAGTAGCTACTTCCTTGCTATTTTGTGAATCCTCGTGATCAATTGTGTCATCTGCAGGATTAGCAAGTGTGTCATTTGTGGCTCTGCTCTTATCCCTCACAATGCACTTCACCCTCCATGCCATCTTCGGCACCATAGGTTTTTCTCGATTTAACAGTCCATTGCGCTTCTTTTCGGCTATTTCTTCCTCGATCTCTAGTGCCCGTAGCCGCTGTACTCGTCGTTTCTGAGTGCGTGTTAGTCCCGTCGGACACCATCGAGGTGCTGGTTTGGTTCCTGGAGCGATTGGCTTAATTCTGCTGCCCCCCGAATTTTTCGGCCTGTTCCGACGTATTGTCGTTCCTAAAACAGAAGCTTTGTCCTTGGCCGAAATAACTCTCTGGTGACCGGATGTACCACCAGTTTCAAATCTTCCGCTGCCTCCAGTGAATATACAAGCACGTGCATCAGCTGATTCCTTAGCATTAACACATACAGCTGCCTTCTCTGAACGTCTGTGCACATTAGACTCCACGCTAGCATATACGCTCATATCTTCTGCTGCATTATCTTTGGTGCAGCTATGTTCAGATTCATCACGCGTGACAACTTCCTTTATATGTTTTTCACGGCGCACCGGCATCCACACATATTTTCGACCACCTTTGTATACTGTGCCAAAACCATCTGGAAACAAACTCGTTGATGCTCTTGGGCTATTGTCTCTCATGACTGAATTGGTACGTGTGCTAGCTGAACCAAATTTCATACTAGTAGCAGCAACGGTATTACCGAAACCTTTATCCTTTGTACCCGTATCTTTTTTGTGCACCGATCCACTCCGTACGGTTTCAGCATACATTGCCTCTGTACCATTATCAGTACTTTTAGCTGATTGGCCTTCTTCAAGTTTCAGAGGATGAGCAGTATTTAAATCATCTGAAATTCTTACAGTCTGAGGTCCAACACGCTTCACCGGCACCCAAGTGAATTTGCAGCCACCATTATATTTTCTGCCATCTGTATTGCAACCTGGTGATCGGTTCCATTGAGTGACAATTGCATCACGTGTTTCTGCATGGCTTTCAGGACTGATCGGCACCCACTTAAACCTCTGACCACCAATATAAATTATGCCATCAGCATTATGTCTTCCTCTTGTATCTGAAGTTCCCGAGACTGGCATCTCATCATTACCACGAATTAAAACAGCATCACATGGTCTAACTTCTTGATTAAATTGAGCTCTTTTTTCATGCGATGGTCCTCTGGACATATGATCTAATGGAACCCACTTTGGTTGGAAATAACCTCCTGGCCATGTTAGGTATGGCGTCCAAGGATAAAATTCCCTCGGAGAAACTTGTGAATATATATGAGGTGTACATCCCCAATAAGCCGACTTCATTGGATAGTACGGCTGCTGATCATATGAATTTCTTCTCCATCGCTCATGACAACCAAGTTCATAAGGAAACATAGGACGCCTAACACTTCCAAACCGATTAAACATATTGTTGGTCTTGCGTGAAGTATATTTTTCCAACAACATGCTAACTGTCGGCTTTATTCTTGGAGCTTGTCTCTTTTTGCCATTGACTTTCCACACCTCCACTTCTGAATTGTTTGATTTAATCATCCTCGGTGTAGCACTATCATCAACGATGACATTTTTCCCTTTGGTAGATTCGGTCTGATCCGACCGAATAAGAACTTTCTTATTCTCAAAGTCAATTACATCGATAGGAAAAGAATCACTATCAAGTTTCATTTTAGTACTCTGTGTAAATGTAAATCGTCCATCATTAAGGGCCGATTGCACCTGTCGTCGAAACACATCACAATCATTGGTAGAGTGAGAAAATGAATTGTGCAACTTACAGTAAGCTCCCTTGCCCAATTCTTCTGGAGATGGAATAATATGACCTTCTCTCACTCTAATTAGATTCCTTTGCAACAATATATCAAAAATTATATCACACTTGCTCACATCAAAAGTATACTTAATTTCCTCTTTTCTAGTAAATGTGCGTTTCAGAGCATAACATGCAAAATGATTTGACTTTGGCTTTTGAACCCATTCGGCTACACATATGTCAACGTCATCCTCGCTAGCCGAATTACTATCATGTTCTAAATCGTTAACCGTGTGGTTATCCTTCTCACCATTTATATTATCTTTAAACCGGCTATATTGTTTAACTTCCTTAGCCTGATTTTCTTGCGCCAAAGCCTTATGCAAAACTTGATTAACATCTAAAAACTCTTGCCCTTGTAACTTATCCTTAATATGAGTGAGTAGACCCGAAAAAGCAAGATCAGCTAAATCCTTTTCGGCTAAGGTCAAGCTAAAACATCGGCTTTTGACATCTCTAAACCTCCTAATATAATCATCGACATGCTCATTATATTTTTGTCTAACCATAGTCAAATCTGAAAGCCGAAGTTCAATTTCACCTCGATAAAAATACTCATGAAATACTTTATCTAATTGTGCCCATGTTGAAATAGAATTGGGAGCAAGCGATGTAAACCACTTAAATGCATTACCGGACAAGGACAACGGAAACAATTTCACTCTATAAACATCCGATGTGCCAGCTTCACTACATTGTGCTAAAAATTGCCCGACATGCTCAAAAGTAGATTTACCATCTTCCCCTGTGAATTGAACAAAATCTGGAATCTTAAAACCAGGAGGATATGGCGTTGAGTCAAAGTAATGAGGGTATGGTTTTTGATTACTTTGGTCATGGCTATTGTAATTTCGTGGAACCGAAGTTGAAATAGTAGGAGAAGCAACATCAGAAATAAAATTGTTAGCCGAACTGACATGGTTCCGGCCACTTTGACCGTTACTTAAATCGACGTGAGGCTGCTGTGCAACATTAGAGACAAAACTTTTGGCCGAACTGCTAACATGGTTCCGGTCATCTTGATGATTACTTAATGTGGCGTGAGGCTGTTGTGCAGCACTAACCGATGCACCATGTGTATGAATATTACTAGCACAACTAATGGATCTGCTATTTCCCAAAGGCATCAGCTTTTTGTCAGGATGTCCATCGTTGCTTTGCAGCACTACCGAACGAACATTATGAGCTGGACTATTTTCAAGATCTCTATTACGATGCGCCTTAAATTTCCCAGCTGTGCTATCGATTACTTCAATTGCCCGAGTAATTGTATGTCTCATGCTTGCCATATCAGAATCAAATTTACTAGCTACGGACATATCAATTAAATGAGCAATATTTTCAGTTGGCTTTTTTACCTCAACGCCGAGTGTATCTGAAGGACTCGGCGCAGATACCTTCTTGACGACGCTGTCTCTTGTCTTCTGGTATCCAGCCAACATCAGTTTCATCATCTCGGCTTGCTCTTTCTCAATCTCCCGCTCGAGCTCGCGCCGATCCTCTTCTGACAGATCATCGAGGGTAACGGCGGTGGTGATGTCGGGGTCGACGTCGCTGCCATTCTTCGTGGCGATGTTCATCGTGTGTAGGTCTTTATTCTTCGTTCCCCAGCGGAGTCGCCAATTGTGTTGCCACGCAAAATTGACGCGTAGCACCACGATACTGTCGTACTTTCGTGACGACGGACGATTGCTTTCCGAGCAAAGCAACAAAGATCTCCTCGCTTTCGTGGAGGAGAGACGACCGTTTTTCAGCGCAAAACGGCAAAGATCACCAAACCCTAAGGCTGCTAGGGCTCGGTGGTAGAAGAACGATAAGAAAATAAAGATACGTAAAAAGTAGATGTATTATTGTTGAATGGGGGTCTCAATCGGCCGTGTATACCTATATATATATAGGTACGCCTGGACTATGGCTTAGACACGGATCCGTTTCCTTGGCATGCAAGCCAAATAAAATATTCCTAATCTCTAATTGATCCGGCCATAGCTTTTGGTACTAGTACGTACGATCTAATAACAAATATGGAAATCCTGGTGCACCTTGCGTACGTGACTGGTTATATGCAATACGTCTTCAGCCTGGCTTCCGCCCAATCCCTGTTAGGACTTGTCCTACGCAGCTGCGATCTAACCCAGTACATCTCTGAATTCATCCAGGACTTGTCTTCGGTTGCCATTAGCTCAGGAAATACTCCACATATTTCGCCTGGTTCAATAGTTTGCTTCATCTGTTGTACGTCGGCCATACCATTCTTCACTAGAATAAAATATTCCGACCAGGACGCTAACCACACCAGATAATAACGATGAATTGCTTTTGCATATCATCTCTCACGTGCATGTGACTTCTGACTTCACAACTTTGCAAACATCCTTCGGCTTGGCCTCCGAGGCTGGCTAGGACTTCTCATATTGGTCTTCAAGAAATAACTTTGTACGCTTGCTCTGGCGTCGTGGTATTTGTACTTGAGTCTCATCCGGCCTGCATTTTAAACTAAACAGCAAGTCCAAATATATTTGTCAAACCAATAATCTAAGCATAATCATTTAAATCAATTTGGCTTATAAAATGCCTAGTAGCCAAATTATACCTTCAACACCACCGTCTCCTATCTACGATGCCGATACGACGACATTTCTCTTTCATTTTCTGCAATTAAACATTATTTTCCACACCATACGTTTAATCCTTTGTTTTCAGCAAGCCGGTGAGATTGACAACCTCACTGTTTCGTTGGGGCAAAGTAGTTTGATTGTGTTGTGTGCAGGTTCCACGTTGGTGATCGTGTTGCGCCGTGCGAGCCGCCAACAACCTTCAGAAGAGTTGCTGCTCCTACTGGTTCGATAACCTTGGTTTCATACTGAGGGAAAACTTGCTGCTGACTGCATCATACCTTCCTCTTGGGGTCTCCCAACGACGTGTACACGACAAGCAATTTTTCTGGCGCCGTTGCCGGGGAGTCAGCAGTCTTCTGCAAGGGGAGTTTCACGCTTCCAATCTCTTTACTTTGTTTTTGTCTTGCTTAGTTTATTTTATTTTATCTTGTTTGCTTTCAATTATCAAAAACAAAAAAAATTAGTTACTTGCATCTAGTTTACTTTCAAGTTATTTTCTGTCTGTTTTTAATTCTGCTAAAATGAGTACTCCTGAGAACACTAAGTTGTGTGATTTCACTAGCACGAACAACAATGATTTCATATGCACACCTATTGCTCCACCTGCTGCTTCAGCAGTTTTATGAAATTAAACCTGCACTTTTAAATCTTGTTATGAAAGAGCAATTTTCTGGTGTTAGTACTGATGATGCTGCTGTTCACCTTAATAACTTTGTTGAACTTTGTGAAATGCAAAAGCTCAAGGAAGTAGATGGTGATATTATTAAACTGAAACTTTTTCCTTTCTCCTTGAGAGGACGTGCTAAAGAATGGTTGCTATCTTTGCCTAGAAATAGTATTGATTCATGGACTAAATGCAAAGATGCTTTTATTGGAAAATATTATCCTCCTGCTAAGATTATTTCTTTGAGAAGTAGCATAATGAATTTTAAGCAATTTGATAATGAACATGTTGCTCAAGCATGGGAGAGAATGAAATCATTGGTTAAAAATTGTCCCACTCATGGACTGACTACTTGGATGATCATCCAAACCTTCTATGCAGGATTAAATTTTTCTTCAAGGAATTTATTGGATTCGGCCGCTGGAGGTACCTTTATGTCCATCACTTTGGGTGCTGCAACAAAGCTTTTGATGATATGATGATTAATTATTCTGAGTGGCACACCGAGAGAGCTCCAACAGGTAAGAAGGTAAATTCTGTTGAGGAAACCTCTTCCTTGAGTGCCAAAATTGATACTATTATGTCTATGCTTGCAAATGGTCAAACACATGTTGATCCAAATAATGTTCCTTTAGCTTCTTTGGTTGCTCAAGAAGAGCATGTTGATGTGAACTTCATTAAAAATAATAACTTCAACAACAATGCTTATAGGAATAATTTTGGTAATAGCAATTATAGGCCCTATCCTTCTAATAGTGGCAATGGTTATGGAAATTCCTATAGTAACTCCTACAACAATAATAAGAGTGTACCCTCTGATCTTGAAGTTATGCTTAAGGATTTTATTAGTACACAAACTGCTTTCAATAAAACTGTTGAGGAGAAATTTGGGAAAATTGATGTCTTCCTCTAAAGTTGATAGTCTTGCTCTTGATGTTGACTTGTTGAAACTAAAGAACATGCCTCATGATGTTAAAGAGAGCAAAACTCTCAATGCTATACAAGTTAAAATTGATAACAATGTGAGGATGTTAGCTGAATTGCATGCTAGATGGGAAAGAGAGGATGAAATTGCTAGAAAGAATAATATTGCTAGAGTTTATACTATTACTACTTCTGAAAATGCTTCAAACTCAAGTGTTAGCAAACCTCCTACCATTAATGGCAAGATAATTGGTGTTGGTAATGTTTCCACTTCTATTGCAAAATGTCCTAAATTGCCTGATAACTCTGAAACTGTCCTTGATAAAGATGCTGAAATTTCTAGCAATAAGGAAGATAATACTCCATTACTTTTGATGATAATGACTTTGATTTTGATGGTTGCAATATTTCTGAAGTAATTAAGTTCTTGCAAAAGCTAGCTAGAAGTCCTAATGCTAGTGATAAACATGGCTTTTACTAAACATATTACTAATGCTCTCATACAAGTTAGGGAAGAAAATTAAAATGAAGTTCTATCCCTAGGAAGTTAGAAGATGGTTGGGAGCCCATCATTAAATGAAATTGAATGACTTTGATTGCAATGCTTTGTGTGACCTTGGTGCTAGTATTTCTGTTATGCCTAAAAGATTTATGATATGCTTGATTTAGCACCTTTGGAAAATTGTTACTTGGATGTTCACCTTGCTGATTCTACTATTAAAAAACCTTTGGGAAGAATTGATGATGTTCTTATCATGGTTAACAACAATTATGTCCCCGTTGATTTTATTGTCTTGGATATTGAATGCAATCCATCATGCCCTATTGTGCTGGGAAGACCTTTTCTTAGAACTGTAGGTGCTATTATTGATATGAAAGAAGGGAATATAAAATATCAATTTCCTCTCAAGAAAGGTATGGAACACTTTCCTAGGAAGAAGATTAAGCCACCTTATGATTCTATTGTTCGAACAAATTACAATGTTGATGCTTCTTCACTTGGTAATACTTGATGCATGCTTTGTGCCTAGCTAAAAGGCGTTAAAGAAAAGCGCTTATGGGAGGCAACCCATTTTTTTTTTCTGCAATTTTTCTTTTATTGAGTCAAGGAGTTGTTTACTTCTGTAGCAACTCCTTTGTATCTTTATTTTCTCGCATTGTTGTGCCAAGAGTAGCCTCTAATGTTAAGATGATGCTTAATTTTGATTGCTGCGCAGAAACAGATTTTTGCTGTTCACTGTACGAAATTCCTAAAATCACCAGATTGTTAATTAAATCTGAAATTTTTGTGCGTAATCTTTATGAATGTCTGAATCTTTCATTAGTTCAAGTTTTCGATCTGAGCGTCGTAAGTGCCTCGAAAAAATTCGTCTTTGCGGACTGTTCTGTTTTAGACAGATTATGCCTTTTTATTTTGCATTCTCTCTTTTACTAGTGTTGAGTGAAATTCTTTTTTGGGTGGAAGAGCTTCACATAACATCAGTGGCTGTAGCTAATGTTTAAAGTAACAAATCATATTGCGTCTTTATAGAACATGTGAATTTTTGATTATGCACTAACCCTCTAATGAGATCTACTTTGAGTTTGGTGTGACGGAAGTTTTCAAGGGTCAAGAGAGAAGGATGATATAATAGGATCAAGAAGAGTGAAGAGCTTAAGCTTGGGGAGGCTCCCATGGATCTCCCCAGCATATTTCAAGAAGACTCAAGCGTCTAAGCTTGGGGATGCCCAAGGCATCCCCTTCTTCATCGTCAAAATTATCAGGTCATCTCTAGTGAAACTATATTTTAATTCTTTCACATCATATGTGCTTTTCTTGGAGCGTCTGTGTGCTTTTATTTTCAGTATTGCACTTTTATTTTCAATAAAGCTTGACTGGACCCTAGCATTCTTGATTGGGAGAGAGACACGCTCCGCTTTTTCATGAGAATACTCCTATTCTTCACTTATATTTGTTGAGTATTCATATCTAGCGCTGTTCAGCTTTTAGCTCTTGTTTTCATGTATCTCTTGTCAGAGCTATTAGCTTTCTTTTGTAGAAAGTACTCTCTTGCTTCACTTATATTTGTTTGGAGAGTTGATTGAAATAAATTGATTGGTGTTTGGTTGGTTCAGAAAATGTTGCATGTGGTAATTGGTATAAGGAAAAACTTGCTTAATCTTGTAGATCACTAAATGGATAACTTGATGCTTGTCAATTGTTTTGAGTTAACAAGTAGATCATGATTAAATTGTGCATCACATGAGTTAAGCCTATTAGTGAAGAACTACCGTAAAGCTTGTTGAAAATTTGGTTTGCATCGGTGGTATCTCTAAGGTCTAGATATTTTCTAATAAAGGGTTTGGTTAACAAGGAAGACGGTATGAAGTCTTATAACGTTTGCAATATGTTTGTCATATAAAACTTGGTGTACGGGTTGATATTCTTGTTTGCTTACATAACCTTGCTAGCCTAAACTCTGTACTGAGAGGGAATGCTTCTCGTGCATCCAAATCCTTGAGCCAAAATCCATGCCATTTGTGTCCACCATAACTACCTATATGTGGTATTTCCTTGCCACTCCAAGTAAATTTTTCATGTGCTACCTTTAAATTATTCAAAATGTTATTATTCCCTTTTTGTGTCAATGTTTACTAGCTCATGAGGAATTAGTGTGGTTATTCTTTATTCTATTTGTCGATGGACTTTTACACCTGGACTAGTGGCATATACATCCGCTTATCCAATAACTTGCAAAAAGAGCTGGCAACGGGGTGCCCAGTCCCAATTAATTACAACTTTAACCAATTAATTCTCTTCACACTTTTGCCCTGATTCATCAGTAAGCAATGACAAACAGTGAAATACCTGAATGTGTGTAAACCAAAGAGAAAGAGGGATGATCTGCCTTGCTGGTAGAAATAACGTCCTTCATGGGAGCCGCTCTTAAAAGTCCGTTGACAGGTAGAATACTGTTCTCACCCGCTACCATTCGTTGACAATTAACAAACACCTCTCAAAAATAGATACTCCTCCATGGTATGTGATTGATGGAAGGCACCCGAGGATTCGGTTAGCCATGGCTTGTGTTAGCAAGGTTGGGAGGAGTATCAAATATTTTATGCAATCTCTATATGCTTTCAAAAACCTAAAAGCTCTAGCACATGATTAATCCCTGCTTCCCTCTGCGAAGGGCCTTTCTTTTACTTTTATGTTGAGTCAGTTTTCCTATTCTTTCTGTCTTCCACAAGCAAACACTAGTGTCAACTTTGTTACAACATGCGTTATATGCTGTATTGGACTTGTTATACTACTTTGTGTTGACAATATCCATGAGATAAATATGTTGAAAGTTGAAGCAAATGCTGAAACTAAATTCTTCCTTTGTGTTGATTAAATACCTTTTATTAGAAACTATTGCTTTATGAGTTAACACTTATGCAAAACTGTTTGATGCTTGTCTCGAAAGTACTATTCATGAAAACGTTTAGCTTGTGTGATTCATTGTTTACTCATTATCTATTTGGTAGCAAATTATAGACCATTGACTTGGATCACTTCATTCATTTACATGTGCCTTGCAATATTATATGATCAAGATTATGATGTAGCATGTCACCTCAAAAATTATTTTGTTTTTATCGTTTACCTACTCGAGGACGAGTAGGAACTAAGCTTGGGGATGCTGATACGTCTCAAACGTATCTATAATTTTTGATGTTCCATGCTTGTTTTATACCAATTGCTACATGTTTTGCATCTACTTTATATCACTTTTATACATTTTTTGGGACTAACCTATTAACAAGATGCCGAAGTGCCAGTTCCTGTTTTCTGCTGTTTTTGTATTCCAGAAAAGCTAGTCTGGAAATATTCTCGGAATTGGACGAAACTTCACGGGGTCCCTATTTTCCAGAACACACCTGACGGACCAAAGAGCAGAGAGAGCCACGTGGGCCCCACACGCCAGGGCGCGGGCCCCCTCTGCGCGCCCAGGGTGGTGTGGGCCCCGGGGGCCTCAGCCGCCGCCCTTTCGCCTACTTATTCCCCCCGACGCGAAAACCCTAAGTACCTGAGCAATATCCACGAAAAGTTCCAGAGACGCCGCCGCCGTCAACCCTAGCTCGGGAGGGTTCAGAACCTCTTCCCGGCACCCTGCCGGAGAGGGGAATCGTCACCGGAGGCTTCTACATCGCCATGCCTGCCTCCGGAGTGATGCGTGAGTAGTTCATCCTTGGACTACGGGTCCATAGCAGTAGCTAGATGGTTGTCTCTCCACTTTGTGCCATCATGTTTAGATCTTGTGAGCTGCCCTACATGATCAAGATCATATTATTGTAATGCTACATGTTGTGTTTGCTGGGATCCGATGAATATTGAATACTATGTCAAGTTGATTATCAATCTATCTTATATGTTATTTAAGATCTTGCATGCTTTCCGTTACTCGTAGATGCTTTGGCCAAGTAGATGCTTGTAACTCCAAGAGAGAGTATTTATGCTAGATAGTGGGTTCATGCCTCCGTTTAATCTGGGACAGTGACAGAAAGTTCTAAGGTTGTGGATGTGCTGTTGCCACTAGGGATAACCTAACGATGCTATGTCCACGGGCATATGTGTTTGTTTACATTACGCACTTTACTTAATGCAATTATCCGTTGCTTGCAACTTAATACCAACGGGGACTCGGATGACAACCCGGCGGTGGATTATTAGTCATAGATGCTGTTGGATAACGGTCTATGTATTATGTCGTAATGCCCAATTAAATATCATAGTAGTCACATGTCATGTATATGCATTGTCATGCGCTCACTATTCGTCAATTGCCCAGCTGTAATTTGTTCACCCAACATGTTAGTTATCTTTTATGGAGAGACACCACTAGTGAACTGTGGACCCCGGTCCATTCTTTTACACTGATTAAACAACCACAAACTGCAAACTGTTCTTTTCATTTCTGCAATTTAATACTCATTTTCCACACCATACGTTTAATCCTTTGTTTTCAGCAAGCCGGTGAGATTGACAACCTCACTGTTTCGTTGGGGCAAAGTAGTTTGATTGTGTTGTGTGCAGGTTCCACGTTGGTGATCGTGTTGCGCCGTGCGAGCCGCCAACAACCTTCAGAAGTGCGCTACTCCTACTGGTTCGATAACCTTGGTTTCATACTGAGGGAAAACTCGATGCTAGACTGCATCATACCTTCCTCTTGGGGTCTCCCAACGGACGTGTACTGCACGACAAGCAGTTACTGTCGACTCCCGGGAGGGGAACCAGCTGCGCTCGGCATCTCGGGGGGCGAGATCAAGAGTGTCAGAGGCACGACGCGCCGGCCCGATGCGGGGCAACCTCCGGGCCCTGAACATGAGACGGGCGAAAAGAGGATTAGTGCACAGATAAAAGAATGTGACTCTTTCGGAGGGTCCGGGTGAGCACTTACCACTTTCCGTCGCTGCTCCAAAGGAAGACCCGGGAATGCATGGTCGTTTTCCGGAAGGGAGAACCGACGTTCTGAAAGCCCAATCGATGGGATGAGCTAATAAGCGAGTAGCAAGCTATTACCTGAAGCGGGATTCCGGGCAAGGCATACCTGACAAGCGGAGTCAGAGCGTCCCAGTACACGCTTCTCTTGCCCTTTGGGAGATCAGAAAAGCAATGGGGAACAAGGACGGAATCCGTAGATACTGCCATCTTGCCGCCAGCCAAAGGGACGTTTGTTTCCTCCACCGAGGCCTCGCCCTGCGCGGGGACAAGAGTGATAACAACGCTTCGAAGCTTCGTCGGAACTTGCCATGAGGTCAATGGGTACAGAAACTTTACCTCACGAGCCTCCCGGAATGCTCCCCTGCATCGACACTTGGAGCTGAATCCTGGGGGCTAGCCCGTGGAACTAAGGGTGCGCGTTCCACCTACGACCGGTATTCTAGGGCCACGCCCCGGGAAACAATTCTGTCCTGCCTGGGAACCCCCGCAAGACCCCAGACATTACTGATTGGCAGCTTCGAAAGTACCTTCTCTTTGTTGAGGCTCACGACCAGAGTAGGGATGCCCTAGAATATCAGGTTCGAGGGCTCATCCCCAAAAATCATAGGGACATGGTATAGTGAGTGCCATCCTCCAACTCGGATCCGAGGCCCACCTGAAGACGGGTACTGTCACTTGAGCCGGTGTATTCCCAGGCAGGATGGGAACGCCTCTGAAGAGGAGCCAGTCGGTCCCGGAGGAAGTTGGAAACCACCCTTTGGATGGTCAGGCCCCGCTCCTTGAGAAAGATGATGCGTCGCACCACCGCGAAGAGAGGTTCACCCAGAGCATCGCGAGGCATCCATGCGACCTTGGTATCGAGGGTGCCCTTGGGCTTGGCCAGGGAGGGTAGCACCTCGGGAACCTCCAATCGACACCACTTGTCCTTCCACTCCGCGGGGCATTGGAGGCAGGTCCCCGTTGGGTATTCCCCAACACCCTCCGGGCGGAGAACCCATGACTAGCGCCCGGAGAGCACCGGAGCCTCGCCTGAGCGAGGCATGAAGAAATGCCGGAAGAGGGGTGCCAAGGGCATAACGCCCATGAACGCCACACAAAGGTGCTGGAAGGCCATCATGGTGGCAACCGCCGCTGGGCTCAGGTGATCTAGGAGCAAGCCATATTCCTGCAGCACCGCCAGGAAGAAATCGGAGAAGGGAGGCACCAGGCCTAGCCCAAAGAAGGTAGGGAAGAAGGGGATGGACCTAGGACCTGGATCTACGGAGGTCTCTATCATCTTGGTAGCACCTCCATCTGAGCAATTTGAACCATCTCCAGATTATAGAGCCCCGGGTGGAAGAAGGCCTCACGTAGGCGCCTTTCCTCCAGGGGGCGCCCTGTCTGCCGGAGCTCTCGGCGGTGCTCCCTGGCGGCTCGCGCCCTCTCCCCCGAGGAATCCGGCTGCATCGGCGGGGGAGGGGGAGGCAGCGGATTCTCAAGGCCTCTACCTCGGCTCGACCAGAGCCTTCTTGGGAGCCATGAAAGGTATCACGAAGGCAAAGGGGATCTAAGCCTAATAGATGAGAAAAGACTATGGGGAATTGGACCGGGGGCTAGCGGTTCCTCTAGCATACCCCTCTAATTACCCCCAAAAGCGGGTCGCGCAACGCATGACATCCACTCCACGAAGGGCATTGCGGGGAATTCGGAACATCAACCGAGTGGGTTGGCACACTAACGGTTGACCCTTGCAGTACATCCTGGACAACCCGAGAAGCTCGGTCGTCCATGTTTTTGGGCATAACCCCGCGGAGCTAATCTCCCTCGGTGCCATGCCCGGGGGCTTCTGTCGATGTCACAGGAACCGGGTCCCTCGTTTCGACTACGTGGCCGGCCGAGCAACGACCACCTCAATCGGGATATGGTTTGACTGGTCGAAACACCCGGCTAGCGCCCCCGGGGATCCGGCCAAGGGATCCCCTCAGCGGGAAAACTCGCACCCCAGATGTACGAGGAGACGTCCCCGAAGGGTGGTCCAGTCGACCATGACTAGGCCATTGACGGGTCAAAGAACCCGGGGGGGGGGGGGTGAAAGATAAGAACGGAGGTTCCTCCCCCTGGAGCCTTCCCCCATTGGTGCTTAAAGGGGGAGCATTGCAGACAAAGATAGGAGAGAAGAGGAGCTGTAAGAGGGAAGTTGGCGCAAGGATGCCACAGTAAGGGTCCTAGCCCGAGGTGGTCGGGTTGGTACCAGAAGATAAGAATCCTAGGCCACTGTGGTATCCCCTTGAGCTATAAAAGGAGGACCATGGTCTGGGGGTAAAGAAGATCGGATCCCCCTAGAAGAAAGAGAGGAACCCTAAGAGAGGGAAAAACCTAGAAGGAATAGCCAAGAAAGGAGAAGGAGCATGAATCCTCCTTATCCTTCCTCATTGTAGCCTAGGAGGTGCTTCCACCATGAGAGGGTGAGCACTTCAACAGTAGGAGGTAGGACTAGATCTACCCGGGAAGGTTCTCCTTGCCTTGGTGGGATTTTCTGGCAAGGAGGCCTCCCCCTACTCATACCCTTGTAATCTGTATCCAAGATGATAAGGAAGAACATACAAGCAGGAGTAGGGCTGTTAGCCTCCGGGCGGCATGAAACTGGGTATATCGTGTGTTTGAGTCTATCTTCCCCGAGAGATCGGTGAGATCCGCGCACTCAAGATCTTCCCGGGTTCGTCTTCACCAAGCTGAACAACAACGCAAGAAATACAAGAACGTCCGCTCGTCACCGCCTCACCGAAACTCTAAAATGGGGTATGCACTACCCCTGGTGTCCGAGTTTCACCACTCGACAGTCAGCTCCTCGAGCATGCGGTCCAGCGCTAGATCCTTCAGGTCGAGCAGCGGCATCACGTCGTTGGTGTCCGCCACCAAAGCGAGCAGCGCGTGCACCCTCGCCATCGTCGCTTTGGACAACGACATTTTTTTTGATGCCCTGCTCCTTCCTGTCCGTGCATTCGATCCAGAGTGCGTGAGCAGCTCCCGCGCCAGCAGCAGCCTGACGAGGCTGAGTCCCCACACGAGCTTCCAAGGCTTGTAGGAGGCGGGCGCGGCGAGGTGCAGCGTGAAGGCCAGGAGCCATTTCAAGCTGGAGGTACATTCACCTAGCTATCCAACTTAGAGCAGGGAACAGCTTGCCCTCCACCTTCCCAGCAATCGCGCTCTAATCAGAAATAACAACAATCAGTTAGATGAATAGGAAAACTGGGGCGCGGCAATTCTACATGAGAGCAGGGGCTGCCAAATGCGAGAACATACGGGAACGGCTTTGCGCTTGCCTTTTCCCCCCTCCCATCGCGCTTCCATTCCTCCATCAAAATCTCGCAGTTCAATGGATTGCGACTCATCGGGAGGACGAATCAGCGAGCCGTCGTAACAACAGCCATTGCTTGCATGATGTTCCTCCAGGACTTGGAACACTAGCCATTGTTTGCATGATGCCCTAGTGCCCTTGGATGCTGCACCTGCTGGAGCTGGTTGCGGGCTCCCTGTCGGTCCAGAGTTCGGCTCCACCTGCTCGTCGTCATTGAAGACGACGATCGGGTCCATCGTCGGGTTGGGCGGTTGCCTGCCCACTGCCGGCGTGCATGCCACCGAGGAAAATGGCACATGGATTTGACTAAGCACAAACAAATACTACAATATTATGATGCTCAGATTCAGGAGCGAAATGTCAATCGATGATGAACACACACAGAAAGTCAACTTACAGATTTTTGCAAGAAGAACGGGAGTATGAAAGGGAAAGAGACAGCGCTGAGAGAAAATGAGTGATGCTCATGTCTCCTTGTCACTTGTCCAACAGCCACGACCCAGAAATCCTGCTCGTCGTCACTGAAGACGACGATCGGGTCCATCGTCGGGTTGGGCGGTTGCCTGCCCACCACCGGCGCGCATGCCGCTGAGGCTGATGGCATAGGGATTTGTAAGCACAAACAGATACTACAATATTAGGATGCTCTGATTCAGGAGCAAAATATCAATCGATGATGAACACACATAAAAAGTCAACTTTCAGATTTTTGCAAGAAGCACGGTAGTAGGGAAGGGAAAGAGACCGCGCTGAGATATAATGAGTGATGGCCATGTCTCCTTGTCGCTTGTCCAACAGCCACGACCCAGAAATCCTACTGGTCGTCATTGAAGACGACGACTGGGTCCATCATCGGGTTGGGTGGTTGCCTGCCCACCGTCGGCACGCATGCCGCCGGGGCAGATGGCACAAGGATTTGTCTAAGCACAAACAAATACTACAATATTAGGATGCTCTGATTCAGGAGCGAAATGTCAATCGATGATGAACACACACAGAAAGTAAACTATCAGATTTTTGCAAGAAGAACGGGAGTAGGAAAGGGAAAGAGATAGCACTGAGAGAAAATGAGTGATGGCCATGTCTCCTTGTCGCTTGTCCAACAGCCATGATCCAGAAATCCTGCTCGTCGTTACTGAAGACGACAACCGGGTCCATCGTCGGATTGGGCGGTTGCGTGCCCACCGCCAGCGCGCATGCCGCCGAGGCAGATGGCACAGGGATTTGTCTAAGCACAAACAAATACTGCAATATTAGGAATTTAGGATGCTATTCAGGAGCGAAATGTCAATCGACGATGAACACGCACAGAAAGTCAACTTTCAGATTTTTGTAAGAAGAACGGGAGTAGGAAAGGGAAAGAGAAATCACTGAGAGAAAATGATTGATGGCCATGTCTCCTTGTCGCTTGTCCAACAGCCACGACCCAGAAATCCTGCTCGTCGTCACTGAAGACGATGACCAGGTCCATCGTCGGTTGGGCGGTTGCCTGCCCACCGCCGGCGTGCAGGCCGCCGAGGAAGATGGCACAGGGGATTGCCTAAGCACAAACGAATACTACAATATTAGGATGCTCTGATTCAGGATTGAAATGTCAATCGAGGATGAACACACACAGAAAGTCAACTTTCAGATTTTTGCAAGAAGAACGGGAGTAGGAAAGGGAAAGATACAGCGCTGAGAGAAAATGAGTGATGGCCATGTCTCCTTGTCGCTTGTCCAACAACCACGACCCAGAAAATCCTGCTCGTCTTCACTAAAGACGACGACCGGGTCCATCGTCGGGTTGGATGGTTGCCTGCCCACCGCCAGCGCGCATGCCGCCGAGGCAGATGGCATAGGGATTTTTCCAAGCACAAACAAATACTTCAATATTCGGATACTCTGATTCAGGAGCGAAATGTCAATCGATGATGAACATGCACATCAAGTCAACTTTCCGATTTATGCAAGAAAAACGGGAGTAGGAAAGGGAATGAGACAGCGCTGTGAGAAAATGAGTGATGACCATGTCTCCTTATCGCTTGTCCAACAGCCACGACCCAGAAATCCTGCTCGTTGTCCCTGAAGACGACGACCGGGTCCACCGTCAGGTTGGGCGGTTGCGTGCCCACTGTCGGCGCGCATGCCACACCGAGGCAGATGGCACATGGATTTGTCTAAGCACAAACAAATACTGCAAATTAGGATGCTCTGGTTCAAGAGCGAAATGCCAATCGATGATGAACACAAACAGAAAGTCAACTTTCAGATTTTTGCAAGAAGAACGTGAGTCCGAAAGGGAAAGAGATAGCGGCTCAGAGAAAATGAGTGATGGCCATATGTTCTTGTCGCTTGTCCAACAGCCATGGCCCAGGAATCCTGCTCGTCGTCACTGAAGACGACGACCGGGTCCATCGTCGAGTTGGGCTGTTGCCTGCCCACCGCCGGCGCGCATGCCGCCGAGGCAGATGGCACAGGGATTTGTCTAAGCACAAACAAATACTACATTATTAGGATGCTCTGATTGAGGAGTGAAATGTCAATCGATGATGAACACACACAGAAAGTCAACTTTCAAATTTTTGCAAGAAGATCGGGAGTAGGAAAGGGAAAGAGACAGCACTGAAAGAAAATTGATTGTGGTATTTTATCCTATTAACTCGATGAGGTACGTACTGCGGAGCGAAAACGTTTTTGCTGACCAACCGGTGGACCGGACTCATCACTGCTCGCTTCCCAACTTTATCCCCACATGCCACTCATTAAGAGCTCAGTAGCGGCGTTGGTGCCTCCCTACCATTATCCCACCCATTCGAGATCTAGAGCTCTATGTTTCATATCTGCAGCAGCAAGCTTCTGCTCCATTTCAGGTCAGCATTCCTTTTTTCTCTGCAATTTTCTGCTTAGTTTCGGGTTCGCATTCCTCTCTCTACACTATTTTCTGCTTCATTAAAGTCGCAAGGCCTTTGCTTTATCAGCGCCTGCCAGTTTGTTCTGTCTCCCGAAAAGAAGATGAAATTGATTCTTCCTAGATTTTGGCTCTCTACTTCATCCTTCCTCCTCCTCCTGGTCTCCAACGGGCTGTAAGAGGGAAGTGAACTTGTTTCCTGCAGGGGAGATATAAATTACTAAGCTTCTAAAACGAACTTCTGCCAACAGGATATATACGCTTAGGTTTCTTTCTTGTCAGCATGTGAGTACACGTACTAGACACGATTTAACCATCATATCCATTCTCCTTTTTTTAATACTGTTTAAATTTGCAAACACTACATCTTGAGCTTTCCCCTTCACGCTAAAATTAGCATATCAAGCAGGCCCGGGCCCACTGTGGTGCGAAATGTGCCAGCCGCACAGGGCCCCGAAATTTTGGGGGCCCAAAATTTGAAATTTACGTATTTATATAACTAGGAAAAATTGTAAATACAGACGTAACGGATACAAGGGCTGTAATGGTCAGGACGAATTACCTCTTCCCAGAGGTAAATGTCTCGAATGCTCCAGCCTCATTTTTTGTCCATCATTATATTTTTGTCTGAGTTTGGCCAAGCCTACAGACTTCGGTTAAATGGATCGAATCCTACTTGCCGTATTTTTTTTTGTCCATTGTTTTAGCCGCGAAAATAAAAAAACGTGTTTGGCCTCACGTACAGACTTGGTAAATAGTTCGAATTCTTGTTGCCGCATATAATTTTTGTCCATTGTTTTGACCATAGAAAAACAAAAATAAGTTTAGCCAAGGGGGGAAATGGACGCACTAACCTTGCAGGCTAACGAATGATGCATTATAGCTACACGCGTGTGAAAACAGGTCTATATATTATCTATTTATTTAAATTAAAATTTATCGAGCTTTACAAATAGTATTGATATTTTTTGAAGATGAACGGAATTAATAGTTAAGACTGGTTTAGAAAATCTGTAGGCCCTCACCTAGGCACCTGGACGTGATGTACTAGACTCATACGAGAGTCCAACTTGTTGATCGACCAAGCTAGTGGCATGAGAAAACAGAGAAACGCCAAGCTCCAGTTCGTATTCTATTTGTTCTCGACTTACTCTGCGCTTGCAATCGGCCGGTCACCCACCCCAATCCCGATCGGAACTTCGATAGAAATTGGTCGCCAAATTTGACAAAGAGGAAATAAGGCCCCATTTTATAGTTTGGCACAGGGCCCCAGATTTCACCGGCCCGGCCCTGATATCAAGCCTCACTTTACAAAATTTGATGAGTACAACAAATTGTACAGTAGCTGCTGGTTCCTGAAAGTGGCAGTAAGGAGACGACCTCTCGATCGCCATGATTCTCCTCCGACTCCGATCTCCCCCTTCTGGCTCCTCCTTTCTCTATGGAATTCTTGAGCCTTTTGGAGTCAGTGTAGTTTTCTCAGAAGCTCTGAGCCTTCAGGAATTCCTTATCCTGGTCTCTTTTCATCTCTACACAGATTCAGAGTAGCAGAAGATTCACACGAGCTCCAGTGATGAAGATTTCTTGCACACGAGCTCCAGTGATCCTACCACGTGGCGTTTTGTGAGCCTTTCGTTTTGATGTGGAGACATGTGCCAGAGTGAGTTTTCATTGAATACAGAGGTCTGGAAATAAGAAATACAGGAAGGTTTGTATGTAGTAACAGTGGTTCCTGCAGCAGGTTGGTCGTCGGACCTCTGGTCAGCGGTAATAAATAAGACAATCCATTAGACTAACCATATTAGCTAGTATCATGCATGTCCTGTTGGCAAAAACTTTCAATTCACAGACTGCAGTATATAATTATATCATCAATAAAACATTAATTTTCCTGGTCAGGCAGAATTATTATCCCAAATTTTAACAAAACAAATTTGATAGAAATAAACAAAACTGCAGATTCATGAACGAATTTCACAAAGAATATACAAATGATACTCCTTGAAATTTTAATGCAGATTGTTCTAAAAAGTTGCACTATAGATAAGCAAATTTTAATTAGAACAACCATGTGCGTCAGTGAGTTCTACTCTAAGAGTCGTATGATACAATAAAATTGAAAAAAACACGGGGCAAGGAAATGGAGAGCGCAACTCTGATCATAACATAAACTCGTACAGTATCACCTGATGCTCGTGTGCCAAAACAACTTTTCGAAGATTCAGTGAATATCGTTCTTCAACCTATCCATGGTAGTAATTCTGAATTTCTGATGGTTTTATGGTTCAGCAACTTAAAAACCAGATTTCCAAATTTGAGGTTTCTTGCAACGAAGTAGGAATTCGTGTTTATTCCTCGAAATCGTTGGCCTACAATTATCTCAAGTTGACCTCTATAGTGGAGGAGTGTGAGTTCGTGAAGGTGACCGTTCAAGACGCGGGCTACAATTGTAACAATAGCATTGAATGTTGCATGTGCACAATCAATTTGCCTAATTCGTGAAGTATATAGCTAGTTTTGCTGATCAAAAGGCTACCAACACTTTTTTATTTTTAACTCTACTAGGCTTTGACTCTACTATACTATCTATACTCCCTCCGTCCTCGAATAAGTGGACATCTAGAAATTTTAAGACAAATTATGGAGAGGAGTAGAAAATGCATTGGAAAAATGCAAGCCACCATCTCTCTCCTATTTAATTACCCCACATTCAATGAGCTAAGTGCATGTAGAAAAAAAAAAGAGCATGTGTTGAATTTTATTGGGCTTGATTCCCGTGCGATGAGAGAGAAACATTATTATCTACTTTTATGTGCATTGGGAAGGTAGAAGTACACTCTTTTGTGGAAAAATTTGAATCCTAAACGTCCCTTAGACTACCCATAGTGGGAGTAACATAGGTAGTAACATACATGCCACCTAAGACTAGCCACAATGGGGGTATCATAGATGGTATCATGCATGCCATGTTGGCAAAAAGCTAATGTGTCACTGTAATTAATGATAAGAGAGATGATAGTGGTATCATAGGTAGATACTGTAACATAACGGGTTCCAATACAAGATGAGTCTACAACCTAATAAATGCACGGTTATATGATATCACACATATGTTACTACCCATTGTGAAGGTAGTAACATAGACTAGTATCATGTGCATGATACTAGTATATGATACTCCCCATTGTGACTAGTCTAAGCAAAAAAGATGATGTGGCAGCTAATTAATGTGGAGAGAGACAAATAGAGTAACATAGGTAGTTACTCCAAAGGGTGGTAACATCACACACCTCAAGGCAAAATGAGTCTACAAGCTAACAAATGCTATCATGCATGACACCACAAATAAGTTACTACCCACTATGGAGATAGTAACATAGGGAAATAACATAGCTATGTTACCACTCAATGTTAATTCCCACTATGAGTAGTCTTATTTGAGGACGGAGGGAGTACGTGCTAGTGGAAGGTATCTTTTTTTTAAATAGTTCCCTTATATCATTGGTGGTGCAGCCGTGGAATGAGTTCTGAAGATGGTTGCGCAACCGTAGACTTTGATTATACAAATGGGCACTGACTTGACAAGAAACTACTTGTACCTCGCGCACAAGTGAACAAGCTGCCATTTCCGAAGCCGTTATTATATTGTGACAACTGACAAGCCAATTGATTGGGGAATATAATCCATTTCAGAAGCCGATGGCTGCAGGAACGGAGGTTGTGGTGGCTCTATGGAAAGAATGGGGCATCCGGGTGCTGGTCCTGCTCAGCTTAACTGTCCAGGTTACACTCCTCATCTTGGCAGAGTTCCGCCCGCACATCGACTCCGGTGTGCTCAAGGCCTTGGCATGGTCTGCGTACATGGCGGCCGACGGGACGGCGATCTACGTGCTGGGGCACCTCTCCGTGATCACCAGCAGGTCGGCCGAGCACGAGCTGCTGGCCCTGTGGGCGCCGTTCCTGCTGCTGCACCTGGGTGGGCAGGACAAGATCACCGCCTACGCCATCGAGGACAACAAGCTGTGGCTCCGCCACCTGCAGACGCTGGCCGTTCAGGTGGCGGCGGCTGCCTACGTCATCTCCGGGTCTTCCATCGTCCGGTCCCCCTTGCTCCGGCCGGCCACCGTCGTCATGTTCATGGTCGGCGTGGTCAGGTACGGCGAGCGAGTGTGGTCGCTCAAGCGCGCCGGCAGTAACCCATCGGCTGGAAACTACAAGAGTGATATAGGGAAACGAAGGTTTAATCTATCGGTGCCGGATTCTGTCATACGCCGCTTGTCTCCAGCAGAAGCCTTGCTGCTAAATGGTCACATGCTGCTGGATCTTGCCAAGGACAGGTTCAAGGGGCCGTTACCTCGCCTCTTCTTGTGTGGGCCAGGGAATGAGGATTCGCGGCTGCGCGGGGAGGAGGAGCTCTACAAGGTCGCCGAGATGCCGCTCTCGCTGCTGCACGACGTCTTCTACACCAAGGCGGAGGCTACGCACACCTGGCATGGCCTCTGCGTCCGCGTGCTCTCGACGCTCGCTACCGCCGTCGCGTTCTCGCTGTTCAACCTAGTACTATTGTTGGGCACTCGTCATCATCCTGAGGCTGAGCTGAAGGGTTACAGCAGGGCAGATGTTACTGTGACCTACGTGCTCTTCGTTGGCGCCATGGTGCTGGAGACTTCATCGCTTCTGAGGGCCATGCTCTCGAGCTGGACATGCGCTCTCCTGGTAAAGCACGGGTCCGAAGGAAGTTCCCTGTGTAACTCTCTCGCCCGTGTAATCCTGTGTCTCCGGCGGCTGGTCCGGGCGGCGGAGTGGAGGCGGCGGCGCAGCTGGAAGCGCTCCATGGGGCAGTTCAACCTGGTTCAGTTGTGCGTGCGCAGCAGGGCCAGCCGATACAAGAAGATGGCCAGATGGATGCGTGTGGAGGACTGGTGGAACACGGTGGCCTACTCGGGCCCGTCAGTCCCCATCTCGGCGTGCGCCAGGAAGCTGCTGCTGAAAAGCATGAAGGCGAGGCAATGGGGCCGGGAGGAGTTCGAGAGCAGAGGGTTGTACGGCGACCTGGCCTGGGTTGCCGATTCCAAGCTGGATGAGAGGATCCTCATCTGGCACATCGCCACCGAGATCTACCTCTTCTGGTACAAGAAGGATCAGGAGCAGCAAGCGGATCAGGCCGCCGCCGATGGCGATGGCGATGGTGCCGTCGAGCTCGTCGAGGTGGCTCAGGCGCTGTCCAACTACATGCTTTTCCTGCTCGCATCACGTCCCCACATGCTGCCTCCCGACGCCAGCCGCAACGATTATCTTGTGCTGTGCTACGCTATCACCAATCACATGAGGTACAGCAAGGCCGAGGACTTGATCTCCTTGCTGCAGCGCTATGCGGAAGCATTGTGGGCTAACAGCTCTGCACCGGAGTTTGAGTTAACTTGTAGGAGCACCAACCGGCGTGGAGACAAGGTGCTGAAGGGAGGATGCTCGCTCGGTGGATTCCTCATCCACCACCGAGACTCCTCGCCTGGTTGTGGCACCACTGGCACGCTGGAGATGATCTGCCGGGTGTGGGCGCAGATGCTGTGCTCCGTTGCCGATGAATGCACCGCCAATTCTCATGCCAAGCAGCTTTGCAGCGGCGGCGAGCTGCTTACCCTCGCCGCCCTTGTAGCGAAATACATGAGGTCAACCAGGTTGTCGGCCTACTTTCACATAGAATCTAAGCGTAGGAGCGAATGGTAAAATGCTTAGCGAGACTTTCAATTATGGGACGTCTTGCGTCTAGTTTTCCTAACATTTATGTTTGTTTAGAGAGAGGGAGCCACGAACTAACAGCCCCTGCCATCATCTTGCTCTACAAGTTTAGAGGTTTACTACTCTAGTGCATGGCTATGGCCAAAACAATTTTTTACTCCCCTAACACCCAAAAGTGTATCCACCAGCATACCAGCTTGGTCCGCAACTGCACCCATAAACAGGTATATATCGCCACGAACTCGTATGCTCCTCAACTGTATACTCGCAACACGTATCAAACAGGGAACGCCCGGAAACATGAGAGGTGCCGAGGGCTGGCCGCTACGTCGACGGCCAAATATCGGGACCCTCGGCGTAGCGCCCACCCCCGGCCAGCCCCGAGCCTGGCCGTCGGCGCAGCGAAGACTGTGCCGAGGGCGGCCCTCGGCACAACTTGGCCGTCGGTGTAGGACCCAGTCGTGCCGAGGGTGGCCGTCGCCACAGCATTTTTTATTATTTCCAATTTAATTATGCTCATTTATTTATTACTCTCAATCGACCGTGTCCACCCCTGGATCGCCTTTTTTAATGTTTAAAAAATCGCAGAAATTTGTAAAAACTTCAAAAAATAAAGTCCTTTAAACTGTACTTATATTAAGTGATACACTTGGTTTGAGATCGAGAAAAAAAATAGACAGATTGATCGGCCCTTGACGTAAAGCTAAAGACATAGAGAGAAAGAGAGGGGCATGCATGCATGGTTTCGTCAGAAGAGATACACTCTGCCATGCCACAGGATTCAGCTCCCTGTTGCCTGCCTCCGTTGCCAATATCGGTTTGTAGAGAAAGAGAGGGGCATGCATGCATGGTTTGGATCAACAGATCTGCTCTCTGCCCTGCCACAGGATTCCCCTGGTGGTTGTTCACTGTGAAAAAATGTTGTGGTTTCAATTTTTAGAGCTTTGGCATCTTTGGTTGTCTCTCCTTTATTTTCTACCTCCTGTGAGTAGCCTTAGGCGTTCCCTTTTGTTGTACTCTGATCTTTTTTTTCTTTTCCTTCGGTCGGGCTTGTAGAGAAATATAGCTACGAATCGGTCCCGTAGCTTTGGTACTGACATAATCATACTATCGTCGGACCATGTAGTATATAGAGAACAATGTTTTCCTCTTTGATTTCAATTACTCGCTCCGTTCACTAATGTAAAGGCATTTTTTTTGTTAATTCTTATGTATCTTGACATATTTTGTGCAAATACTCACTCATTTGAGTATGTACGCAGTCAATATTGAAATAGCAAAAATGTCTTACATTAGTGAACGGAGCGAGTAATTGAAATCAAAGAGGAAAACATTGTTCTCTATATACTACATGGTCCGACGATAGTATGATTATGTCGGTACCAAAGCTACGGGACCGATTCGTAGCTATATTTCCTAGGTTGTACCACAATGTCGTCATGCAACACGACCACATTAGCCATCACAGGCTGACCTGACCACCAACACGAAGCACACACGCTCCGCTAAGAAGAAAGACAACCTTCGAGGTTGCCATCGAGCGGACCGGCGTCACTCCTCCTCGAGCCAGCGACTTTGACTTCACCTCTGATGACCACTGACGTAGATAGCACTCGCCACCGCAAACAGCAGTAGAACCCATGTCGGCCCATGGCAGACAGTCGACTCAAAGCGTCGACGCTGAGACAACTCCGACATCGATGAAGAGCTTCATGGGGGAAAGTTGCACACCTTGCACCAACAAAACCACGTGGATGTTGGAGATCATCGCTCTGGCACCACCAGTCATGTTGCATCGTTGCCGACATGCCGCCCCATGACACGTTGATCTGAGTTCACTCTCCACATCAAGACGCGACACATAACCCAAAGACGCAACTGCATGTCGATGACCAAGGACGTGACGCGACTCGGCTCCACGCATCAACATCATCGTCAGCACACAAATCACAACGCCACCACGCCACCATCCGATGGTCCCTTAGTCGGCATCTGCTCCAAAGATAACGCCTCGAAGGAGGGAGTGCATGAATGCTAAAACACACATTTTTCTTTTGGTCGGTGGCTGCAAGATAGGATTAACACCCGCAATTTACTCCAGATTAAGAAAAACTCCCATATCCGAAATTACAGTCGTGTTCTGGAGTGCGGGAGAGATCGAGAAACAGAGACTGATTGATCGGCGCTTGACGTAGAGCTAAAGAGACTGATGGATCGAATATTTGAAAGACTCAGAGCTCTCGCTGCCGATTTCGGGTAGGCGCCAAAAGTAGAGAGAAAGAGAGGGGCATGCATGCATGGTTTGGATCAACGTGTAAGAAGAGATACACTTGCCAGGCCATATTATTCCCCTGGTGGTTGTTCACTAAAAATGTTGTGGTTTCAATTTTTAGAGCTTTGGCATCTTTAGTTGTCTCCCTTTATTTTCTACCTCCTGTGAGTAGCCTTAGGCGTTCCCTTTTGTTGCTGTACTCTGATCATTTCTTCTTTTCCTTTGGTCGGGCTTGTAGAGAACACTAGGGTTTCTAGTACTCCCTCCGTTCAATCATGTAAGGCATTTTAGCTTTTTTTTAATTTGTATGTATCTTGACATATTTTGTGCAAATATACACTCATTTGAGTATGTACGTAGTCAATATTGAAATAGCTAAAATGTCTTACATTAGTAAACGGACCGAGTAATTGAAATCGGAGAGGAAACATTTTTCTCTATGTCGGTCCCAAAGCTACGGGAACGTGGCAGGAATCGTAGCTATATTTCCTAGGTTGTACCACAATGCACGGCAGGCACAACCAGGTAATTAGAGTAGCCAACGGTGTGGTCGGAACCCAGTAATATAAGTGTTAGCGAATATATCCTATATAAAAACCCCATAACCCCATGTCTTTAACCGTGCGAGGTTTACCCCAAAACTCCATTTCACACATCTTCAGGGCACAAATTTAAACTCAATGATGTTCTTCTCGTTCCCCACTTAATTCACAATTTTTTTTGAACGTTTAATTCGCAATTTTCTTTTCATTGGCAAATTTACTCGTAATTTTTGTTCTAGTTGATTTTGATGCCTTTGGTTTCTCAATGAAGGATCTTAATACCCGTCGCGTGATTCCTCCCTGCAATAGTGACGGAGACCTCTACACGTTCCCTGGCACCACCACAAAGCGCCATGCTCTCCTGTCACTACTTTGGTTGCCACTGCTCCTGCTGATTTATGGCACCAGCGTCTTGGTCATCCCGGTGATAATGCGATGTCGACACTGCAGCATCTATCTTTTATCAGATGTAATAAAGCTCGTAGTTCCACTATTTGTCATGCCTATCAACTTGGCAAACACGTTCGCTTGCCGTTTAGTTCGTCTAAAATTGCGGCTAGCGCTATTTTTTATTTAGTACACTGTGATTTGTTGCCATCCCTTATTATAAGGGCTTATGGTTTTTATATTATCTCGTTATTGTTGGCATTCTATCCCGTAGTAATCTCTAGAGATTAGCGCAGCAGCGCCACGCCTCTTTTGGTCCTTCTTTAGCTGCTTAACATAATGCTTCATAGCATACTCCTCCAAGGCTGCAAGTGTCGCCTCTTCCTTAGCGGCCTCCGGTTCTGAAGGCTCAACCCCCGCAGTGGGAAGAGGCACGAAGTCAGAGGACGACGGCGAGCTCGACCAAAGCTCGGTAGTGTGAACATGGCGGGAGGCCGACGCCCCCTCGTCACGACACGATAGATACGTCGGGTGCTCGTTGCCCCCGTCGGCGTCGATGCATGAATATCGATCGTGGGGTTTTCACGACAAGTGTCTTCTTGGGAAGACTTGTTTGTGGAGTCATTGGCGATCTGGTGTGTCGAGGTTGTTTCTTACGGGAGACGATGTACCCAGGTTCGGCCCCCCTTGATGGAGGTGAAGACATACTCCTGCTGGAGTAGATACTGATGATGACAATCATGATTGCAAGGTAGCGAGTCCGCTACTTGGAGATCGAGATCTTGAAATGCTTGTCCTTAGACGACCTAGTAGCTTGCCTTATATACGCGGGAGCCCCTAGGGTTACATGTTACCTCTGGTTGTCCTGGAGGTCGGTATCCTACTCGAAACCTACTTGGTCTTGACCATTGCTTCCAGGTTTGGACTCCTTCCTTCCTTGTATGCGAACTACTTTGTACAGATCACAAGTCGGCCCAATCACGTAGGCCCAAGGAGCTCGGTGAACATGAGCCGGCCATGGGACCTTCGGGTTCTTGTCGACCAGTCTTTTCCGTGGGCTTACCCGAATAGTACTGTATTACCATGACAACGACCCGCAACCATTACATCCTCCAAACCAACGTGACATGCCGACGACGAAGCTAGTTGCGACACTGGATACTGGCAACTGAGGAGGATTGGATGTGAGTGGCGTTCTGTTAATGTGAAGTTGAAGATTCTCCGCGAGGCACTTGGTACGTGGGAGGCTGTCGGTGGAGTGGATTAGGAGGCGGGGTAGGTGGGCTGTTGGAGTGGATAAAGAAGGCAGAGTGGGTAGCTCTTTGCAAAGTTCTGGCTAGGTGGCGGGGAAAAAGGCGCTCCAAATATCCTTTCCCGCGCTGCAACAACTCGGCAAACAACTTAAAAATGGTACTAGCAAAAATAAAAAATCGTGCGTATAGTTTGCGGAGTATTGACAGGGAGGCACTCGGCAAACATTTAAGAAAATTAGCGGTAGAAATTTAGAGAGTGTGTGCGCTATTTTTGCAGTGTGTCTTCCGTTAGGACACTCGGCAAAGAAGGAGCCCCGCCACGGAGCTGTCAGCCCTGCCAACAGGGGAGGGGACACATGGCGCGACGAGGTTTGCCGAGCGCCCCTGGTTGGTTGCTGAGTGTTTCCTCTTTGCCGAGTGTGTTTCTTTGGTACTCGGCATACGTCTGCCTTCGCCAAGTATTTTCGAGTTTGCCGAGTGCCTTCCCGCTGTACTTGACATACGTCCGTCTTTGCCGAGTTGCCCGCCTTTTGTCACTCAGCAAACAGCCGATATGTCGGCAGCGACTCGTTTCCCAGTAGTGTGTCTACACCATACTTCTAAATAGAGTAAAATGCACCGTTGGTACCTGAACTTGTGGCGCGAGAGCACATATGTCGGCGGCGAAGGGGATCTGTGTGAGATCCTGTCTCAGGACTTAATAGGATTGATAGAATACTCATATCAACAAGTTGCAACTTCTTTTCCGGAAGCTCATCTGGAAGGAACTCCGAGGTTAAGCGTGCTTGGCCCGGAGCACTTCCAAGGATGGGTGACCGACCGGGAAGTACTTCCCGGATGTGCACGAGTGAGGACAAAGTGCGCAGAAAAGACCGGTGTTGATCTGTGGGGCCAGTTTAGAGATCCAAGAGAGCTGCCAGGGGTGACAGACCCGGCCCGAGGGTAGGCCGGGGTGTTACAACCTGGTTACGTCGCCGAGTACTCGTCGTCGTAGATGTCGCCGTCTGCTGCAAAGGCCAACCGGGTGCCGGAGCCATCGTGGACGCCAGCGTTGGCGCGCTGCCGAAACCAAGGTGTCTGCGTGCGTGTTGGGCGCCAACATGGGCATCGACATGCGCGACGCAACCACATGTACCTCGTCGCCCACACTGAGCTCGCCGCGTCCCGCCTTGTCGTCCTCGGGCACGGTGACCCTCCTCGTCGAGCTTCTGGTGGACGCCGACAGGGGCACGGCGGAGAAGGTTCTGGCCTTGCCAGACAGCTTGCTCCTCACCGCCAAGGGCCGTGACAGGGCCACGCGTGCCGCCGCGGCTGCCCGCGGGGCTCTGGAGCGTCTCTCCACCCCGCATCTCCGGGAAGAAGAGTCTCTCGCGATTTGGGCGTGCACCGCCGCTGGTGCTTGGGACGGGCGGCGCTGCCGCGGAGGGCGTGCCGGTCTCCAAGATGTCCGGGCGGAGCTTCCTAGCGCGGATGGAGCTGACCGCTGCGGGCCTCGCGCCGCCTCATGCTCATAGTCATATGGACACCGAGGCCCCAGCCTCCCTTGATGCTCTGGTACGGCCGAAGTCGATGCGACTCTCCCTAGCCTCCCCTGGTGCTCTGACTGGCCTCCGGCGAGCGTGGCGTGGCCCCTATCCTCTTCCTGGTTGGCGGGCAGCAGAGCGGCGCCGGCCTCCCGTGCGTGCACATCTGGCTCAGCTGAAAAGCACAGCTGATGATCTCAGTTGGTCGTTCCTAACTTACCTGGCGGTGACAATTTGGTTATTTGGAATGGCTATCAGCTCTCCCTGTCAGTGCGAAGTCATCCCGGACTCGCGGTTGGCCCTTCCCCCGTGACTAGCGGTGAAAACTTGGTTATTTGGGACCATCTCTCGACTCCATTGATGTCGTGACTCAAGGCGTGTTCTTCACAACCGACATCAAGAAACACGGGTCTTGATCCAGTGGATGGCCTGCATCGTGTCTAGCTCACTGTGGTTTCTAACAACATGCATTTGCAACCTTTTTAGGTTCTCACATGGGTGCCTCATATGAAGACTCTTTGAAACTTCAACGATTAGTTGAGGCTGTGTGAATTTATCTATATGAGGTTTCCAAAGGTAAGCTCGGAAGTTCATCGAGACTCGAGATGCAAAATGTTCAATAAAATCGGATCGCTGTCCATAGGGAATGAATGAAATCCATTTTTTTCTGAAATAGGAATGACCAGAAATACAGCACCCTTGTGTCCCTAGCTTTTTTAGCGGTAGCTGATACTCCCTTCGTTTCACGATATACTCCCTTCGTTTAACAATATAAGATGTTTTATCAAATTTCCACATTCACATGTATAAACATGTATCTAGACATATTTTTGTGTACATGTACACTCTTTTTATATGAATCTAGACAACATGTCACATGTGTAACAACTAAAAATCTTACATCCCCGTAAAAAAAAAACTAAATTTTTTATATTGTGAAACGGAGGGAGTACAGAGTCTGTGTATACGGGCAGATTTTTTTAAAACTCTGCGTACACAGTTTGTGTGTAGTGGGCTTTCTCTTAGTTTAGCTATCGTGGGCCTTTTCGCTATCCCGAAATGAAAAGGATGTGAATCTCACTCGTAGACTACTGCTTCCACTCCCCGCAATCCCCCTCCACTTCCTGAGATGAGCAGCCGCCAACGCTCGCCGGCGGAGGCGCCGCCGCTGGAGGACGAAAATCTGCTCTCGGAGATCCTCCTCCGCCTCCCCCCGCAGCCTTCCTCCCTCCCCCGTGCCTCCGCCATCTCCAAGCGATGGCGCTGCCTCGTCTCCGACCCCCGTTTCGTCCGCCGCTTCCGCATCCACCACCGCCGCAATCCTCCTCTTCTCGGTTTCTTTAACCTATTCGACTTCGTACCTACCATGGATCCCCCTAATCGTGTCCCGAAAAGCCTCCTCTCCTTCCAGCATATGGACGGCGACGGCTATGACCATTTTTATCCCCTGGGATGCCGCCATGGCCTCGTACTTATGTATGACGAAATGCACAGCCAGGTCCTGGTGTGGGACCCCATCAACCACGTAGAGCACCACCTAGACCTTCCCCCGTGGTTTTTGGACTGTATGACCGCGGTCAGCGGGGCGGTGCTTCGCGCTGCCGGAGACATTCAACACTTCCAGGTCGTCATGGTAGCCATAGAGACAAGCAGACAACAATTGAAACCCACACGAGCGGGCGCCCATGTTTACTCGTCAAAGACTGGGGTATGGGGTGATCTCATCTCAAGAACACATTCACCTAGGACTTCTATGGACCAAAATGAAACTACAGAACTTGATGTGGCCATACCCAGTGTCCTAGTTGGGAATTCCCTGTATTGGTTGATTTATGGAAGTTCGTCGTTTCCTGACATTCTACCTGGCATCCTCGAGTTTGATTTGGATAGTCAGAGACTAGATGTGATACCTGTGCCAGTGGACATAAATGCTGAAAGCCATTGCCAGTTCTCGGTCATGCAGGCATATGATGGTGGGCTAGGTTTCCTCTTCATCTCAGAATCAGACTTCGTCGCCCAATTATGGAAGTGGAACACCAATAGTGACGGTGCTGCTTCGTGGGTGCTGGGAAGAACTATTGAACTGGAGAAGCTACTTTCCTTGAACTTAGGGAAGAAGAGATTGCCCCTTAAGATACTAGGGTTTGCTTAGTACAATAATATGGTGCTTCTGCGGATATTTATTGATCTCTTTACAGTCCATCTTGAGTCATTTCAGTTCAAAAAAATATTCAAAAGGAGGTTCTTGGATCACTATCATCCATTTGAAAGTGTATACACTGCAGGTAATGACTTGGTTTGAAGCTAGCAATATTTACGGTTTTGCTAAGTCTCAGCTAGCTGAGACATAGCTTATGTCTTAGTCACATCCGTGACCGTCCGATCGTCCTTTTACTTTGCGATCCGTATTTTGGCGGGTTGACCCGTACAATGATATCATCTGACTGAGACATAACTTACGTCTCAGTCAGCTGAGCCGTAGAGAGACCTCAATATTTATATCATTCAATATTGTCATCGGTGACCCCACAAGTTATCTTAAATCCATAATAATGAGTTCATGACTTGGTTTGATATTTACCCTTTTTTTACTTTTAGATGAATCCCGTTGCATTAATTTGTGCCAGAGTAAACTAAAGTCAAGTTTATCTCTACTATATAATATTGCTTGAGGAGGCGTTGGTACGTCATGGCTGTTTTGCAAATTAACCCCCCAGGTTCTATGAAATTAACCCGCACTCTAACTAATTTTCCCGAAACTTTTTCTTTCGACAGAAAAAAGAAACCACGTATCGTCCTTCCCCATCTCCGTCTTCGTCTCGTTACCCACCCGCCGCCGTGCCAGTTGCTGGCTGCTTCCGCGCCTTCTCCCGCCCGTCCTCCCCGGCTGCCGCGCTCGACGGCGCCGCGCAGATCATCGCCGTCTCGCCCAACAACGTCCTCCGCCTCTACGCCTGCGACGACTCCTCGCTCTGCCGCGCCGGATGCGACGACGTGGCCGCAGCCTGCATTGGCAAGAACAGTACGTCACCCGGGTGCTGCTACCATCTCTCCGACGGCAGCGTCTGGAAGCCCGGGGACGGGCTCGCCGTGTTCGCCGGCTTCGGCTGCCGCGGCTTCTCTAGCTGGGTCAAGAACCGCTCGACGCGCTCGTCCTTGTCGCCGGCGGGAAGCGTGACGAGAGGGATCGAGGTGGAGTGGGACGTGCCGAGGGGCAGCGCCCTCGCAGCGTGCGCCCGGTGGCGCGTCGCCCGTCAACGCCACGACTGTGCGCGGCGGTGTGCGGTGCTCGTGCCCTCCCGGTCTCGTCGGCGACGGCTTCGAGCGCGGCACCGGCTGCTCCAAGCGTCTCGAATGCGGCAGGGAGTGCTGCGAGGGAAGGTTCTGCTCCAAGAAGGCGGTGGCGCTCGCCGGGTTCTTTGTGTCGGTATTCTTCCTCGCGGCGGCGGCCTTGTTCTGGCTGTTCCTCCGGCAGCCATCTCTTTCGTCCGGCGACACGAGGCGCCGGTGGGACCTGGACCCGGCGTGCATCCCCAAGATCCTCGGCAGCGTATGCAACGCGAGACAGTTCATGTACGAGGAGCTGGACGTAGCGAAGAGGCGGTTCGACGATGGCAACGAGAAGGCCGCCGCCGCCGGCGCGGTGCACGGCGGCGTGCTCGACGACGGCACCGTGGTGGCGGTGCACAGAGTCGGGTACGAGACGCAGGACAAGCTCCGGCAGGCCCTCGACGCAGTGTCGCTCCTCCCCGAGGTCTCGCAAGTCGCACCGGAACGTCGCCCGCGTCGTCGGCTTCTTCCTGCTGGAACCCGCCGTGCTGCTGGTTCACGAGAGCTGCGCCGGCGGCACGCTGGAGGATCACCTGCGCCGGACAGCCACGGGAGGCCGAGCCGCCCTCGGCTGGCACCACCGCGTCAACATCGCGATCGAGCTGGCTAGCGCGGGAGCAGGACGTGGTGTGCAACTTCGGGCTGCTGCTGATCGAGCTGCTGACGGGGCTCCGGCACCAGAACCCGTTCGACTTGGTGGCGCCCAAGGTGAGGGAAGGGAGGCTCCACGAGGTGATCGACCCGACGCTGCTGCTGGCCTCATCGTCCTCCTCGGGGAGGAACCAGCAGCTGCCGGTGATGGGGGATTTGTCCCTAGCGCCCGCGGCGGCGGCGCCTAGGATGGTCCAGCCCACATGCTCGTCATATATTGCTACCTCTCACAGAACCTGATTGATCCTGAGACGTGCGACCTCGACATGCCATGCGACCCGCCGGAGGTGCCTGCCTCGGTTGGCGGCGGTCGGCCTCTGAAGTGGGAGGCTCTCTTCTAACACCTCGTGGAGATGGGGCGGCGACAGACCGAGACGTCCAAGCGGCAGCATTGGTTGTTGCTGGAGCGGGCTGGGAGAGGAGCATTGATCTTTGACCCCAACAGCGGCCGTGCCAATTATCCATCCAGACTCAGCTGCCGACGGCTGCTCTCCATTACTTCTAGCAGTAAAAATCAGTGACGCTGGACTGACAAGATGCCAATGGTGCGGTGCTTCTCCAGTGCGCATGTGTCTGCATGCCAACTATTCGACGAATTGACTCATCCGTTTTGTGAGTCTTATGTCGGCTAATCCTGCAAAATAAAGATTTAGTTATTACAGCTGAATCTCACTATAGCAGTTCCTTGATGTGGTCCTTGAAAAAAAATCTTTTGCAATTGGTAGATTTCGAGGACACTTCTTGCCATTTTGCACCGGAAAGATGTGTACTTACCATTTTGCACCTTCTGTGCGTACTATGCTCGCAGCACTAGCCTTTTTCTTTTCTTTGAACAAGTACATCTTCAAATTATACATCGGAAATATGTTCAGAACAGCCGAAAGTGTCACTTACCAAACGGGACCAAAGTTTCAGATTGCAACCTTTATTACAAATCGTTTTCCTATGTAGGTAGCTTCACCCCTGCATCCTATGCACTCGATGATATCTGAGGATGATCGGATGCAAGGATTGTCGTATAATAGGACGTGCAAGAGAATTCAAATCTTCGAGAGAAAGCCAACATAATTCTAAAAAGATGATAGAACCAATATCAACTTTGCTTCAAACCTAATACGTTTGATGTATTTTAAACCCGTTGCAACGCACGGGTATTTTGCTAGTTTGATCTATTCTGGCTAAAGCTCTTTAAAATTAATTATCGGAATCACTTTTATGTCTAAAACTTATGAGTATGGCATATTTTAATTTTATCTAGTAGAGCATGGAACGAGCTTAAGAATAATTTTAGACATCTCCTCCCTTCCAATCAGCTAATAGTCTGATGCATATTCTTTATTTTATGACACGAGAGAGTGTACTGTTTTGAAAGTATTCTCTTCATTTGATAGTAGATTGGGTTTTGTTTATCTACTCCTAATGTTGTGTCAAACTTGATTTGCTCTCCTCGAATTACAGGTTTGAGTTTACCTAAATATCTCATTTATGCCTACTCGTATCTACTTGACTTTTCGTTGGAATGTCATTAGTTCCTCGACTCTGCTTGTAGGCATGGGCATTGATGATGGAAATGATGGAGCTGAACTTTTGCACAATACATAAGATGGTTGGTCAGATATATATGCTATCGGGATATACTGATTGAGCAGGTAATTTTTCCTTGTATTGGCTGAATGAGACATTTTCCCTTTTCTTTGCTTCATTGACATTTTTTTGTTAACATATACTATTTGATATGTTGCATTTGATATTTTGTGGCTATGGACCTATGGAGAGCGTGTGAGATTTGCATGCTGTCTCTTCTATGCAAGTGAATGATAGCATTTGGCTTCAAACTTCATAGCCATTGCCATTTCACATGGCTGTTCATTTGAGATCTTTATAATACCTAGTGCTTGCTTGTAGTTATCGTACAAATATACTAGTCTAAGCTTCCTAGGTGAGCTGCTTGTATATTTTCTCAATATATATTTGTTTGTTACTTAACTGAAACTAATAATCAGAGCTTAGCCTCTAAATGTTTATAAGATGCTCTCAGATAGTTATGGACACTCTACATGATCCAGGAGTCCACATTCATCTAGTTCATTATAACCATTAAGAGGATAGTAAATAAGTAGGCAATACCATGTTATGTTTCATATTTAATAAACGCATGACCATGAAGAGGCTAGTGAGAAATAAACCGTAGTTCTTATTGCTATATTTAATGCATTTCATTATCTCTATAATTTATCTCGGACATACTAAAAATTTGAGTTTTAGAACATAATAAATTACTAAATCTATCATAGTTCTGAAATTTATCAAGCTTGTGATATTCACGTTACAGTTTTTGTCACCCTCAATTCTTGCCTGAATCTAATTTGTTAACTTACACTATTTTAAGGTTAAATGCACATCTCTTCTAAACTCAAATACACTAGAATCTGGACCAGAAATCCTTCCGCTTCTTGTTGCTGGTGCTTAATTGAGACTTAGTCCCCACACCCACTCTCTTTTCGTTATTGCGGCCGACCTTATCCAATGCATAATCAGCTTCCCTTCTATATTCTCATCATGTAAGTTTTTCCCCAATAATTGCTTTGTGGAAAGGGCTACTTAAAACGTTTGGCCAATCTACAGATCTAAGGGTGAAATATCACAAGTCATGTATTCTTTTGACCAATGTTAACTATGACCCCAACTCCGCAAGGAGTCACTTGCTGGGCGCTTTTCTTATAAGGTGGATCCTTTCACATTACCTATCTTGTTCTCAAATTTGTGCTCATCACGATTGATGTACCACATTGGGCTCTGCCTTGTTTCATGCTCCAGCTTCCTCTCACACGGAGGTAAATCCAAGTTGTTGTATCTGTCGGAAGTAACATGGATTCACTCTAGCTTATGGAAGGTGTAAAAGAAAGATCGTGCTCACCGCCTCACCGCCACTGTTTCTGGGGCAAATCCAAAAACCACGGGCTGCTGCATATCTCTTGTGGCTTGGACAATGGTCTGCAAACTTAAGGATACAGGTGGTCTGGGTATTATTTACCTCACATTTGGACTGAAGCTTTCATTCTCAACTTTGTTCTCAAGTTCTACAGCAAGGATCACGTCCCGTAGGCCGTAATCATCTGCTATTGATGGCAAAATCACTTTCCAATTGGTGAGAAACTTTTAAAAAAACTTCTGGATCTCTTCCATCTGCCTATGTCCAAACAGGCATATAAATGATGTGCACAATCTGGAGCCTTGAAATCACACACCTTGATGACAGCACCAACAACAGTTGGATATGTGTTGGAACGCAATACTACACTTGAACCTTCATGAATGTGACATTCCTATCACCTCCAAGGCTCCAAATGGATATGGATTTGTAGATGTTCTCCCAAGCTAAAAAAGCCTTTCTGGTCTTATGCTACAAGACAGGGCCTCCGGCCTACAGTTCACTGTCAAAATAAGAACACGAAACATCTTTATGTACATTAATAGCACACACATATGGCCAATTATACATACTTGTTATTATGCAATCTGCTATACATAGCAGTCATCTGTTGAGTAATGATACCTTAAGGAGTAATTACTTGATTACAGCAAAGAAGATATTTTCTTTGAGTGAACTCAGTAAACTTACTATAAGTGGAACACACAGTTTACCGGTTTACCCTTGTCAATGTATGGCTAAGATTAAATAACAGCTTAGCTCTTAAGGGGGTTAGTTCGGAGATCCTAAAACAGCCCAAGCCATTCTGGTCAAACTACATGTTATTGGTCAAGTACTAAAAAAATACTATTTTATGCTGTGCGTGGTCAAAATAATAGATGGAATGAAGGAAGTATCAATTAATTATATGGTGTATGATCCCTTGTTTGATGCTTGTACTGTATGAATTTTATCAACTTCGATCTTCTACTGACTATCTAGGTCGTTCATTTCTAAAAGAGTGAAAGGCACCAGAGGTCACGAAGTTGCGCGAAAAGTAAGGATTGGTCACCAAGTTGAAAAACCTCAAAACGAGGTCACGAAGTTGTGGAGTAGTCAATTTTTGGTCATTCCGTCACGGTGGGCGTCAAGTTGCTGACGTGGCAGTGTGTTTTTTTTACAAAAAACATCTTGAACTTTTATATATTCTAATTGTTAGGTCCTTCTACGGGCATGAAAGGCACCAGAGGTCACGAAGTTGCGCGAAAAGTAAGGATTGGTCACCAAGTTGAAAAACCTCAAAACGAGGTCACGAAGTTGTGGAGTAGTCAATTTTTGGTCATTCCGTCACGGTGGGGGTCAAGTTGCTGACGTGGCAGTGTGTTTTTTTTATAAAAAACACCTTAAACTTTTATATATTCTAATTGTTAGGTCCTTCTCCATATTTATTTTCGAGCTGCTCGCCGTCACTTTTCGCGCAACTTCGTGACCTCTGGTGCCTTTCATGCCCGGAGAAGGACCTAACAATTAGAATATATAAAAGTTGAAGGTGTTTTTTGTAAAAAAACACACTGCCACGTCAGCAACTTGACGCCCACCGTGACGGAATGACCAAAAATTGACTACTCCACAACTTCGTGACCTCGTTTTGAGGTTTTTTTAACTTGGTGACCAATTCTTACTTTTCGCGCAACTTCGTGACCTCTGGTGCCTTTCACTCTTTCTAAAAAGCATCCATATGATGTACAAACCAGAACTATGAGCCCATCTTACGTCCATGATCAAATGAGTTAGTGTAAATGATTTTGATAAGCTAGACACTTCAGCATGTCCCTCTAATGGCGGTATTTGAACAACTGGTCTTTTAGCTTATGCTGGATCAGATGTCCCCAGTGACTTGAGAATATGTCATCAGTAGAAGCTGAAGGCTTCTAGTAAAAATTTGAGTTGAAGGCGTGCCACTAGAACTCACCCTTTTTTGTCCAGTACCTGAGACAATTCATTTGGTCCAGCTTCCACAATGGTGAAGCTAATGTTTACCATAGGAGTCAGTACACAAATGGTTGATATAACTTTGTTTTTTTCTGAATGATTAGGAAAACTGGTTTGACTGATAACATTTATTCTCTGCAGGTATCTAGAGTTAGAATGCTAGTCACGGAGACCCAGAAATGGCTAACCGCATGCAGGTTCTTCCGTGTTGGGTGTTCCACGCCTAAATTGACCTCATATATATGCTGCTGATGAATCATGAAGTGGAATTTGTCTGAATTTATCGCGTAATTAGCTGTCTTCCGTCTATCATCGAATATTTGTACACAATCAGCCAACTGGCATGGCATGAAGGAGCAATGACTAGCTTTGATTAATTGGTACTTGTGGTTCATGTGCTTTAATCTTTATGCTTGCATGTTGAGGCAAGCCCACCTGTTTATTAATCTTCCCACGGCATTGTTTGATCGTGCTCCATGTTGTATCAGGTTCGGAGATATGGTCAAATTACTGCTCTTGTCCCATTTTCTCTTTTATTCTTGATTTTTCATCTGATTCTGGCTAATGGATGCTCAAAGGTTAACTGCACCCGCCTGCATGATGCTATTTGATACTGCCGTATAAGATCAACGTTTAGCGTGTACAGTATGCATTTTCTATGTTGGTGTCCTTTATATATATTATATTCCCTCCATCTCAAAATAAGTGTCGAAGACATTTATTTTGGGATGGAGGGAGTATATTTTTGTCTTGTGGATCCAGTGGATTGAATAAGTGTCGAAGACATTTATTTTGGGATGGAGGGAGTATATTTTTGTCTTGTGGATCTAGTGGATTGTTGTTTGATGTTTAGTACTTTTTTGCATCAATGCTGGTGTTCATGGTGTCAAATTTGTTGTGGATTTGATTATTGTGCGTTGTACTTTGGTGCTTTCGGTTTCGGTGTTTCCTCGCTGGTCTAAGGGTGAGGCGACAGTTCGACGAGCGGCCTTGCAAGAGGTGGGATGTCTTAACTGTGTGCTCGGCTCCAATGCATAATAGCTAGCTTTGGTATGTTGAGAATGGAACTGGCGCTCCCGCAAGCCATGCGCTCCTATGACTGGGCTTGCCGGAATTGGTGGCACCAGATCTACCGTTGTCTAAGTGTGACGATCACGCCCCCTCTGTGGCCATGATCTCCTCTTTCGACATGATGGGGAGCCACGAATTCCGCGTCCTTCGGTACAAGCTCTAAACATAGTACTATTCTTCTCTGGTGCAATGCACATCGATTTGTACTTCCGAGTTCGGAGGGGATCGCTGTCAACGTGCGGCTTCTTCGATGTGATGAGGGGGTTTGTTCCATGGAGGATTTTCCGTGCCATTTGTTATCATGATTGCTCTTCGTGCTTGTGCTTTCTCCTCTAAGAGCTTTGTTTGCCCGCCATCACATCTCGTGTTGGAATTGTGAAATTCAATCAAAATTTCATGCCTAACTTTTTTGCGTGCCATGTAATTAGAGCCATCATTTGAACTGGTAATCCTAAAAATGCCCCGGAAATTCAACCGAGATTCGTGCCCAACGGGTTTTGTTGTCATTGATAGGAATCGTCATTTCTATTAGAAATTTTGTTCCTAACCCCGCCGTTACTCTGGAAACCATTTCATTTCATAAATATCGGTGGCAACCAAACAAGATTTTAGCTTGGAACTTCATTAAGTAAATGAAATTCTGGCAACAGTGCCATTTCATATAATTTCTACCAAAAGAAATCAAAACGAAGGATGTCTAACAAGCTCTTAGAGCTTTCTCAGGCTAGGTTTTAGGAAGGGCCCACTCCAGTGGCGACTCGTAGATTTTTGGAGGTAAGAGGTCAACATCGCATGTATTCTTTCCCGCCGCCCTCCTGGTCTCCTTCCATGCTCTACGGGGAATTCTCCACGATTTAGCTTCTTCCTCCATGGTGTTCTCTTTCTCGGTTGTGTGAGCGGCTTCTCACCGCCTCTTTGTGTGTCCTTGGCTTCAACGTCCCCACGACATCTAATTGTCTATCAACTAGGTTGTTGTCGTGACTTATGGTGTGTTAGTCACAATCCATGTTAGGATAGACAACGCTTGATCTTGTGGACGTTTGACATTTCAACCTAATTTGAAATACAACAGACCCTTGTTTCTTCTACTTTCTTGTGGACCCTTGTTTTAAATAGTCAGGATCACTTTATTTCTAGAGTTTATTAGTATGGTTATATTTTAGTTTTATGCAATGGAGCATCGAACGAGCTTAAAATAATTGTATAATATTTAAAATAATTATTATGCTAAGAGTGTATTATCATCTCTACATAGCTCTATGGCGGCCCAATCCCTGACCGATGTTAGCGAGAGAACGAAAAAACACAAGGTATATCACCATCAAAGCTTGCGATGATTGCGGCAGGTATTGACACTGATGTCGCTAGCACTAGAGACATTTGACCCAAATGTGTCGAATGCAAAGTCTATGAATCTATAACTAGCCTTGGGTTGTGAGAATGCGAGCGAGGCTGATGTTTGTGGCTACCAAACTGCATTGATATACTTTGTTATTGTCGATCATCATGCATGGATTCTATTTGTGGGTAGAGATCACCACATAATCAGTTAAATGCTGCATCACAAAGTTAGTTTTTGTTTGTTGGTTTGTGAATAATTACCTCACACTTTCCGAATGGAGATTTACTTGCACTACAATAATTGATTGTAGTATGGAGAATAGTTTTGTTATCGGGGATCCATCTCAACATGGTTTTACAAGGGTACATAAGGGGAGAGTGGGGTGTGAGTGTGACACCGTAGACAACCACCAACCACCACAAGTAAAGGTATACAAGTTTATCAAATATTCAGCATGATCTTTAATTCTTAGGTCCAATAAATGTCATGCATTCAAAAGGCGACAACATACGAGCCCGAGTGAACTCCATCATTTTCCAAGTCTCTTGGAATACTGGGATACTAGGCGTGCTCTAGTAAATTATGGAACTAGCCCTTTCATGTTCTTTGTTCGTCATTAAGAATAGCAACCACTAACCAGAACGAACATAAACATTGATACCATCTACCATATTTGACTATGAGCAACTTGCCTAACATATAGATCGTCGTGAAGATAAGAATGGGACCATCAATGCTGGATAATTAACTTGTACTCCACGATATGCACACATGAAGAACACAATCTAGTAGTCCATACAGTTTAATTACTTTAAATTGTGTATATATAACTAGATATACCATGGAGAAAGACATGTTACATTTAGAGAAGCCTCCCTTAATCACACAATATTCTTGTTGTTGACACTAATATTGAAGCCCTTTATTTCTTGAAACAAACTACATGAAAGGTACAAACAAAGGAAATAAAATGTATGGTACCCACTCGACACAGAGCAGGTTGGGCTCCAAATTTTGATTAGCATGAAGAGAGTTACGGGTTGGCATCCCCAAATCCAGACCCAGCGCCGGCGCCACTTCCGCTCCCGCCATTTGTGCCCAGTGGCGGACCTAGCATTTTACTAATGGGTATGCCGCACTAAAATTCGGATGGCTGTTTGGGTAAAATCCATTAACCGCTTCAGTAAATATTGGTAAAACTTACATCAAAATATGGTACAGAAGCAATAAAGGTATGTACTACAAAGATTAGTTGAAAAGTTTACATAAATTACCATACAAATACAAATAGATCAAAGTATGCATTACATAATTACAACACTAGTTCTTTGACTTCAAACAGTCATAATATCATATATGTTCGCAATTTATTTTTATTTAACCATTTAATCTCAAAATGGTATATATGAATCCATAACTTAAAAAAGATCAGCTATTTGGATAATTTTTCGGCACGGTGCGGCTTGCGGGCATCCATTTTCCTGATTTTCTGGTGTGGCGATGCGGCGTAGACGCGGTAACCTGTCGGTTTAGGATCGGTAGAGTAGAATAGGTCGTGCTGCAGCAGTTGTAAATTTGTAATCGATTAGGCTTTCCCTTTTGGTTTACTACTAGCCGCATGCAACGATCAGCTCCAAGCTAGACAGCTTTTTGCATGCAATCGATCAGTTTTTTTCTTTCCGAAACTACTACTAGCTGCACGGAACGGCCGGCTGCAGGGTATGCCGCGGCATACCGGGCATACCCTGTAGGTCCGCCACTGTTTGTGCCCTGTCCGCTGCCGCTGCCACCGCCATTGGAATATGCATTTGCATTATTATTTCCATAATAGTTATTAGTTGAACTAGAGCCGAATCCACTACCACTACCAGAACCATAGCCACTAGATCCATAATAACCTCCGGTTGCTTGTCCTCCTCCACCACCACCACCAGTACCGCCAGCGCTAGAAGAATCACCTACATCACCTTCATACTCATTAGATCCACCGGATCCTGAGCTTGAGCCGGCCCCGGACCCGCTACCGGATCCAGTACCATAGGATTGACTACCACCACCCCCTTCACCTCCACCTCCACTACTTGCATGCGCACCACTGCTTGAACTCTGGGCATTCCCAGCTCCACTCCCCGATCCTGAGCCACCACCGCTCACTTTACCCCCACCCCCACCCCCTCCATAACCCGATCCTTGAGAACTAGAGTATCTAGCCACCCTTCCAGCACTGGCTAAGCCAATGCTCAAGAGGACAATGAACCCAAGAGCTGCTAGTTTTGTGCCTGCCATTGTGGGAGTTCAAGTGAGGTGAGTTCCTAGAAAGCTTGCATGTGGTTATTTATAGTGCTAGAGGCCATGTACTTTTCTTATCTTAATATCATGTTGGTGGTGTTGAATTGTCGTGGAGGCAATGAAGAGACTTGAAAATGGAAGGTGCTAGCCATAGTCATAAGCTGATAAGCTTTGCGCGGATTCATTCACATAGTTTGAATGGCGGATAGGATAAAACATATAGGATGTTCCTTTCATAGATTAAATTGTATGGAATACTACAATTGCACTTCTTGTGTGCCTATTATGGAGTGCAAGTTAATTAACCGACGTTGATGATCCCATTCTTAACTTGAAGGTGATCTATATGTTCAGCAAGTTTCTCGTATTAACTCTGGCATACAAGCTAGTTTTCTTCCTTGTTAGAGGTTACTGTCCTTAATGACGAACCAAATATGCATGATTTCATTCATGAAAATCTCATTAGCTTGATGATGATCAAGTGGTCCGAATGGAAGGTTTCCACGCCACGTCGAATATCGACGATAACTTGACCCTACGCATACAACTTGCTCGGTCGACTCATCGTCATGGTATGGGATGATCGAAGTGCACAAGAAAGCGTTGGAACGACGATCATCCCGCTGACATAATCGATCCGATCGAATCGACTCGAGTAATCAGAACGTAGTACATGCACACATCGCAGCTTGTCGCCTGCTGCTGCATGCAGTAAACATCCATCCAACCAACCATTGATTAACTTTTGTGGAAGCTAGCGTAGCTTTATCCATGCATATCTTAATTTGACAGTGCGTACGCCATCGGCTGGCTATTGTGCTAGAGGAGGAGATCGGACTAAAGAATTTCGAGAAGATGCTTTAACCCGACAAGTTGGGATAAGTGCTTCATGATTTCGAAGAGAACGGGCCATTCTACAGGGTGATTCGGAAATTGCATAAGCTTGGCTTGATCAAGCAAGCAGGGTCTTGCGAAATCTTTCTTCTTCACCTTCAATTACATCTGAAAGTGATTCATGGGACCCAGGTGGTCCGGGGAGGGTCCACCAAGGCTCCTCTATTCTAAGTGGTGATTGGTATGGAATGATGCATTCATTATGTTTTTCTACATGCACTCTGTCATGCCTTCGTCGACGTCGGTTGTCTGCATCAATTGCATCTAGTTGGTTTGGTTTATAAAGAGATTCCCGCTGCAACGCGTGGGGTATCTTTCTAGTTTCATTGATTAAGAAGAGTTTAAAGTACAACTAGCACAAGCCGGAGCTTGGAAACAAATGTCTACTCTCGCGGGATAATATTACACAACCGTTTTGCCCCCACCGCGCTCCATAGTGCGGCACTTTTTTTAATGACATCAAGAACCTTAGAAGGCATGGAGGCCACCTTGCGGAAAACCATTGCATTTCTTTCATTCCAAAGCTCCCAAGCGGAGAGAAGAATCAAGGAGGAGAGACCACGACGTCGCCGCCCATTTGTTCCGGAGATGGAAACCCACCAATCTTTGACCAAAGCATTTCCACTCCATTGCGTGGTGTCACGAAGTCCATTAGTGGAGGACAACACGACGGTGTGCAGCGACTTGCTCCGACGACCGCGCAAATCTTTGACACATCGTCATCGGCCACGCAAGAATCAGCTCGAGAGGACCGCGTAATCGTGGCGTTTGACATCCCCATCCGAGCATTCTCTATTTTGTCATGCCCGCTGCCGTGCAGCGACTTGCAGGGTGGCGATCTGTTTCTTGTTGAGCTGGAAGGAATTCTATCGCTCGTCGTTGCCAACGTCCAGGAAGACGATCTTTTAATTTAGGTTTGTACCGGACTGTGTAAGTCCTCTCGAGCGAGAGCATCTGTCGTGAAGGACCTGTATACCTGAAGGCAAGGATCCGCAGAGGTAAATCCCAGGTAGAGCGCATTGAAACTGCTCTCTGTTTACGATTTATTTTGGGCAACCAAACGCTCTCAGCACAATTTGAAAATTTTACACAAGAAAGGTATAACTATTGTTGGCATACCATAACATTTGCAGCTAAATCGGAGTTGATTTGGATTGTTGATAAATTCGAGAACAATGCAGCCAGTATTTTGACAAAACCTGAAAACTGAGCCATAGCTAATATTTGAGTGGAATTTGAAAGCAATAAAATATTTTTGAAGTCACTTGCAGTATGATAACAGTTCAAAGGTAAGTATTTGAGCTGTGGATGATTATGCTAATGTTATTGCTTAAAGATTGGAATATCAGAGTATAGTTTACAATACCCAATCATGGCCACCGTTCTAAACATATCTATATAACCTCGACCTAAAAATCTTTTGACATCTTTGAGATTTATCTTGTAATATTGGTTGCGCCATACACCTTTTTATGTTGAGGAAGTGTTATTTATGTAGCTATTTATCCTTATCTTGATTTGGAGCCTTTTGAACTATTCTTACTTGTGTACTTCTAGACAGCTTGGCTAACAGAGTTATTTAATTTCGTCATACTTAATTCCATAACAATTTGATCACTTGTAACTTAAGAGAGGAAAGAAGGAGGTCATGTGCTAGAAATTAAACCCGCCAGCTAAGGGGAGAAGCTATAGAGAAAGGCTGTTGTGCAGTCAGCATTCATACTGTTCAGGATCTAAAAACTCGCTTGAAGTACCATGTCAAACTGAAGCGAGGACTCTAAAATCCATCTTCACTGACTCAGTTTGTCCACCAGACAAAATCTTTTTTATAGATTTTTACTAACAACAATATGTACATCTCTATAGCAACATGTCCGGATTATTGGTTCTAAAGTTTATGCCATATTGGAATGGTAAAGAAGTTACACGACGAGATGCCACAGCGAGTATATTGATACACATGCTGTTCGAGACGTTTTTTCGAAGCAAAAACTGTACTCGGCGGTTATTTCTCAGTTCCGCCCATTAAGGGGTCGGACCCCTCAAAACGCGCGGAACCTCAAAATAACCGCTTGATAAGGTTTCGGAACCTCAAAAACGCAAAGAACAGAAAACTTAAAACGCGCTGACCCGTAAACCATTTTGAGGGGGCCCGTGAATCCGGCCCTCGGAACCGTGAATTCGCAGGTTTCGCGGCCGAACCGAAGGGGCCCTGTAAACCGCGCGAGGCGTTGGCGGGCTGAACATTCAGCACCCGCCGGTGAGCTTCCGCCGTAAAACTCACCGGAATCCGGCCGTTTTCCGCCAAACTCGCCGGAATCAGGCGGAAACAGAAGCGCATGTACAGCCGCTGCACCACGGGGGGCTTCGTGCCCCGGCGGTGGGCCGGAACGACCTCCAGCGGAACGTCGACGGCGGACCTGAACGCTGCGGCCCCGGGAGCTTCGTTTCCTGGCAGCGCCTGTGAGGACCGGCGGGGGCGGCGCCCGCGAGGGCAGAGGCGGCGGCTCCCGCGAGGATGGGCGGCGGCGGTGCACGCGACGACCAGCGGCGCCGGCCCCGAGTAGCGCGCGGCGGCGCCCGCGAGGGGCGGCAGCGGCGGCAGCAGCGGCGCCCTGCGAGCTTCTGCTCTTCCATCGATCGATCCCAGGAAGAAGACGAGGGTGGGCTGAAAAAAAAAATTAAGGAATATTCGGGAATATTCCTTTTTACAGTTTGGTTTACGGTTTCTGCTATGGCGCGCCTCGTTTTGGCCAAAAAAACGCGCGTTCCGCGACCCTCGAAACTGTTTTGAGGTTCCGCGTTTTGAGGGGTCTGCTAGAGATGCTCTAAGGACGGCAAAAAGTCTCATCCATGCCCGTCTCTGGAGATGTATGCGGATTTTGTGCGTCTACTCTCTCTGCTTAATTTAATTACTAAAATGTGGCTAATTCCTATAACTTTATGAGTGATAAATATCTTGCCAAATTGTTTTTGCAGGTCTGCGAAGGTTTTAAAGATGCAGATCACACCTTCGCAGGAGCTACAGAAACATCTAGTTGCTGACATCTCTGTCTTAAACTTACATCTCACCACAAGGCAGCATGTTTTTGGAGCATTTGTGTTGCATCTCCTTGAGACAGATTGCATTCTCAGTGCTATACAAAAGTTTAAGGTCGACATACTTAGATCCGAGGTGATTCCTTGCTCTGCTCATAATTATCTGACAATTGTTGAGCGAGCAAAAATTTATGGTTTTGAGGTAATTTCCAAATTTGTTGTAGGATGAAGAGGAACACCATATACATTGTCTTTGTTATGATGAGGAAATGAGCTAGAGAACCCAGACTATCTCCTTGCCCGAGCTTGCAGAGGTGGAAATCGACGGCATAAAAGGAGAGGGATCATGAGCTTGATTTCTTGGAACGCTTCTTCAGATGTGCACCAATGCTTACAGGGATGACTGTGAGGCTGTCAGAGATGTTCACGCCAACTGACGATGCATGCAAGAAAATATACACGTCTTCAAGGCATATCCTTCTGTGCAATGCTATGTTTATCTTGGAACTGATAAGTGGGTTTTGCATGGGTTATTAGCATGCTCTAGATGCAACCATAGTTCTTAATTATATAAGTTTGGTTGAAACCAAAACTTAATAGCTGCAGATTCCTGTTCCGTCTATGTTTACATATTTTGACTAAGGTTCTTCTGTGTTCTCAGAGACTTGCAGGCATAGATGGTTTTAATTAGGCATTGACAAGAAATTTGGCATGCTTACACTTGTAACAGAACACTTCATAGGAATTGCTATCTGACTCAACAGTACATATCTCGTTCTATTGTTTTTTTTGTTAACTCTTTTTATATCTCGTTCTTTTCCCCTTCCCCGGTAATAGAACCTGCACCTGTTTCAAAAATGGTGTCCTGAAAAGTGGGACTGTGAAGATTGAAGGATGGAGCATCTATGCCAAAATACTTATTAAATGCACTTTTACATTATACAAGTATTGCATCTATACAAAACTCAAAAAAAAAGTATTGCATCTATATCGAAATTATGAAGATCCTACGATACAAGTTACAAATATAAGCATTTTTTTGGTTTTCTAGTCTTCTGTGATAAACAGGGTCATGAACTTGGGAACTTTCAAATTACAAAACATGCTGTCAAAATACCATAATATTTGTATATAATTTTCTTGTTCTTTTGGCTAAGATCAGTTGTGGTATCTTCTCTCTAGAAAGGGTCATTTCGTAGCCTTAAAAAGCTCACTTCAATGCAGTGGCATCACCTGAAGTTATGGTCACTTATGTACTTAACTGAAAGGCAATCGATTACCAGTACCAGTCGTGTAAATGAGAAAACTCTGATCCTAAAAATCTCTGAAATCTTTCCTTCAACAGTAGAGCTCATATGTTTAAATTTGATCACTATTGATTTTCGACTACACGATTGTGTAAATTTTGCAGTCATACAGTATGACTGCAAAATTTACACAATCGTGTAGTCGAAAATCAATAGTGCATTTTGGTACAAAAATGAAACTTTAACACATTTAAGTTGAAGATAATTCAACCACAGAGTAAACAAGAAAGGTTTGGGAAACGCCACACAATTGGGGCGATCGCTGCTCATCAATATATAGGGTACAATGCTTGGAGATCAAGGAAGATCTCTACAGAATCAGAACCGAATCAATCCTAATGAGGTTCGGTTGGTAACCCTAGATATCCTATACATGGTTAGGAAACGTATACAAAGTATGTACGTTAACATCCCCCTCAGTTTGTGCGTGGAGAGAACGAACGCATAAACTGGAGCGAAAATCAGCAAACATCTAGGAGGAGAGTCCTTTAGTCATGATGTCAGCATACTGATGAGCAGACGGGACATGAAGAACACGAGCTTCACCGAGGGAGACCTTTTCCCGCACGAAGTGTATGTCGATCTCGATATGCTTGGTGCGCCTGTGTTGTACTGGATTGGAAGCCATGTACACCGTACTCACATTGTCACAAAAGACCACCGTGGCAGTAGCAAGCGGTAGATGGAGTTCGCCAAGTAGCTGTCGAATCCAGCAACATTCAGCAACGGCGTGTGCGACAGCCCGGTACTCCGCCTCAGCACTGGACCGGGACACCGTGGTCTGTCGCTTCGACGACCAAGAGATGAGGTTGTCGCCGAGATAGATGCAGTAGCCAGACGTGGAGCGGCGGGTATCGGGACACCCAGCCCAATCTGCATCGGAGTAAGCCGTGAGAGACGTCGTAGGAGAGCTCGAGAGGTGCAGGCTGAAGTCGACTGTCCCTTTGATGTACCGAAGGATCCGTTTCACCAAATTGAGATGAGACTCACGAGGCGAGTGCATGTAGAGGCAGGCCTGTTGTACAGCATGTGCAATGTCGGGGCGGGTCAGCGTCAAGTATTGGAGAGCACCGGCATAGCTGCGATACGCTGTCGGATCGGGAAGGAGAGCACCATCTTGAGCAGAGAGCTTGCATCGGACATCAATTGGGGTGGCACAGGGGTTGCAGTCGGACATGCCGGCACGCTGCAGCAGGTCGAGTGCGTACTGACGTTGGGAGAGCACCATGCCTGAAGGAGTTCGTGTGACGGAAATGCCAAGGAAGAAGAACAACTTCCCTAAATCTGTCATGGCAAATTCAGCATGCAACTGTTGACTGATCTTCTGAAGGAGCTGATCCGAGGAGGCAGTAACCACAATGTCATCCACGTACAGTAGTATGTAAGCGAGCTCCGTGCCGTGCTTGTATATGAAGAGAGAGACATCGGATTTGGAGGCAACGAAGCCAAGACTATGGGCAAAATGAGCAAACCGCTGGTACCACGCCCTCGGAGCTTGTTTGAGCCCGTAGAGTGACTTGTGAAGGCGACACACATAGTCAGGACAACGAGTGTCGACGAAGCCCGGCGGTTGTTGACAATAGACCTCCTCGTCAAGATTGCCGTTGAGGAAAGCGTTCTTGACATCAAGTTGATGGATCGGCCATGAGCGCGAGACGGCGATGCTGAGGACGATGCGGATCGTGGCCGGCTTGACAACGGGACTGAATGTCTCGTCGAAGTCGATCCCCGGCTGTTGAGAGAAGCCGCGGACTACCCATCTCGCCTTGTATCGAGCAAGGCTGCCGTCGGAGTGGAATTTGTGCTTGAATATCCATTTACCTGAAACAACATTAGCACGTGGAGGGCGAGGAACAAGTGTCCAAGTCCCATTGTTAACGAGAGCATCAAACTCCTCTTGCATGGCGCTGTGCCACAGTGGATCAGTTAGGGCACCCCGGTATGTTTTAGGAATAGGGGAAGGAAGAGAGTGAGTGGCTGAAAGATTCATGCGGTCGATGGGTTGGAACAGACCACGTTTGGCACGAGTTTGCATGGAATGGGTGTTGGTGGGAGAGGGTGGACGATGGACGAGCACAGGAGGCCGGCGGCCGACGGTAGGAGGCAGGGGAGGGGGTGAAGCCGTGCGCTCTGGAGGAGGCGAGGTAGGAGAAGACGCCGGAGCGCCGAGTGGGCTGAAGTGGTTGGGAGAAAGAGGCCCAGTGGGCTGGGGCGATGCAGGAGATGGAGGTCCAGTGGAGGGAGGCGATGAAGGAGTTCGGTTGCTGGGTTGCGGGCTGGTATGCATGGCGGGTTCCGAATGAGCATGCAGGACAGGTTGCGGATCAACGTTAGGTGGTGGCATGGTTTGGGTAGCGGCCAGATCGAGTAGGAAATCGAGTGCCGCGGGAGGGGTTGTGCGATCGGGTGCACGGGAGAAGGGAAAGACGGTTTCGTCGAAGACGACATGGCGAGAAACAATGACACGTCGTGTTTGGAGGTCAAGACACCGGTACCCTTTGTGTTGACTAGGATAGCCGAGTAACACGCAAGCAACGGATCTAGTGGCTAGTTTGTTTGGGGCGGTGGCGGATTGGTTAGGGTAGCATAGGCAACCAAACACACGTAGGGCTGTGTAGTCGGGGAAGGTGTTGTGAAGGCGATGGTAGGGTATAGCAAACTCTATGGATTGGGATGGTCGTATGTTGACGAGGTAGGTTGCGGCAGCGACGGCTTCGGCCCAGTAGGAGGGTGGCATAGATGACTGAAATAGAAGGGTGCGGGTGACGTCGTTGATCGTGCGGATAGCGCGTTCCGCTTTTCCGTTTTGGGCAGAAGTGTAAGGGCAGGAGAGGCGTAAACGGATGCCGTTGGTGGTGAAGAACGAGATGACGGTTGAGTTGAGGAATTCTGTACCGTTGTCGGCTTGCATAGCGACTACTGGACGAGAGAACTGTGTCCGTGCGTAAGCAACAAATGAAATAAGCGTGTCGGCCGTGTCGGATTTATTGCGTAAAGGAAAAGTCCATATGAAGTGCGAAAAATCATCGACAATAATGAGATAATATTTAAAACCGGAATTGCTTAACAAAGGAGATGTCCAAAGATCACAGTGAATTAATTCAAACGGCATGACACGTGAAGAACTTGACCTAGCGAAGGGCAACCTTACATGCTTGCCAAGTTGGCATGCATGACAAACATGCGAGGAAGCTTTATTACATGGGATGAAAGACTTGCGATAAAGGTGTGACATGGTGTCACGTCCTGGGTGACCTAATCGGCGATGCCATAGCTCGGTTGCAGTGGTGGTGGCGAGGAGGCCATGGGCGAGAGGTTGGTGGCAGTGGTTGGGACGACGTAGAGGTCTCCTCGGCTATTGCATCGGGTGATCACGTCCTTAGTTCGAAGATCCTTAACAGAAAAACCAAAGGGGTCAAATTCGATAGAACAAGAATTATCAGTGGTGAAACGACGAATGGAAACTAAGTTTTTGACTAGATTAGGAACAACTAAGACATTGTTAAGAGAGAGATTGCGAGCGGAAGTGGGAAGAGAGGTGTGACCGACATGAGAAACGGGCATGGTGGAACCGTTGCCCACCGTGACAAAAGAAGAGGAAGGGGAAGGAAAAAGAGTATGGAGCATACCGGGGTCCGATGCCATGTGTGCAGTAGCACCGGAGTCCATGACCCACTCACCATGGGCAGGAGGAGTCGCCGTGTTGTTCAGGGCGGCGACGAGTGCAGAGCAGTCCCACGCTTGGTTGTTGACGAAGGCGGGAATCGGAGGCGGGTTGGAGCCGAAGGCCTGGCCGTGCAGTGGCGCCAGGGAAGTGAACGCCTGGGCGTGGGGTGGTGCAGAGCCCAGCAGGCCGGCAGCAGGACTGGGCCGTGGTGGAGGGGGCCCGTGCATCTGTTGGGCCTGGCCCGTTTGCGGGTTGAAGCACACCCAGGGCCCGACGGGAGGAGCGGGGCCACGCGGATCGCCGCTGCCGGGCTTGTGCGAGTTCCAGTTGGAGTTGCCGCCGGAGTGTCCGCCGCCGCCGCCGTGCTTCTTCTTGCGATAGAAGTTGCCGCCGCCGTTGCGGTTCCCACCGTAGTTCCCGCCGTGGTAGTTGCCGCTGCCGTTGGGGTTGCCACCCCCATGCGGGTTGCCGTTCCCGTGCGGGTTGCCATGCCCGTGCGGGTTGCCGCGGCCGTTGTTTGAGGAGTTGCCGGCGCCGTTGGAGTTGACGCCGTAGAGCGCGGTCTGGGCGGCCACCTGGGAGGTGTTCCCGAGCTGCGTCTCGCGCAAGGTGAGGAGGGAGCGGGTCTGGGCGAAGGACGGCAGGGGGTTCTGCATGGTGACGATGGTGGTGATGTCGGCGAAGCGCGGGTTGAGGCCGCGGAGGCAGTTGAGGACGAGGGCTTGGTCGGAGACAGGGGTGCCGACGTCGCGGAGCGCGTCGGAGAGGGCCTTGAGGCGGTGGCAGTAGGCGGTGATGGAGAGGTCGCCCTGCGCGAGGCCGCGGAACTCCGCCTCGAGGTACACCGCGCGCGTCATCTGGTTGTCGAGGAAGAGGTTGGAGATGAGTGTCCATGCCTCCTGCGCGGTCTGATCGTCCGCCATGATGATGTCGAGGATCTCATCTGAGATGGAGCCGTAGAGCCACGACCGGACGATGTAGTCCTCGCGAGTCCACTCCGCGGTGCGCGCGGCTTCCGCGGTGACGGAGTTGACGTGGTCGAGCAGCTCGTATTTGCCGAGAAGGACGCGGATCAGCATCCTCCACTTGGTGAAGTTGGAGGTCTTGAGGTCGAGGGTGACCGGGACGTGCGTGCGCACGCTGGCCACGTTCGCCGCCGAGGAAGAAGCAGGGACGGCTGGGGGCATGGCGGAGGAGGTTAGGGCGCTGGAGGTGCTCTGGCTTAGGGCCGGCGAGGTCATGGTGAGATTGGATCACGTGGAGGCTTAGGGTTTGGAGGTAGGATCGGTTGTCTGATACCAAGTAAACAAGAAAGGTTTGGGAAACGCCACACAATTGGGGCGATCGCTGCTCATCAATATATAGGGTACAATGCTTGGAGATCAAGGAAGATCTCTACAGAATCAGAACCGAATCAATCCTAATGAGGTTCGGTTGGTAACCCTAGAAACGTATACAAAGTATGTACGTTAACACACAGTTTTCATATGGAGTCTGGTAGCTAAAGCATCTGCCAATAAGGTTCCACACTGAGTTTTACCGTGACAAAAAGTATGTCCCTCCCTGCATGGAACTTCTGTAAAAAAAAGGTATGAAACTGCGTTCTGCCATTTCAAATAGATGACTAAGATTATTATTTTCCCACTAGAATTATGAGCCAGGTATTTGCCCAGGAGGATCTGAGCACAGAAAATGCCAAGGAGGAAAATGCCCACACTGCTATGCAAGAGAATTTGTAACATAAATGGTCATACAGCAAAATGGCAAGTACATCAAACATGTGTTGGTTAGTAATCTGTCAGGACACGTCGAAGAATGGCATAGCCAGCGCTGACGAGACATGTAAGATTGGTAAGGAAGTTTGACAGGTTGACTAGGCTTAGTATTGTCAGAAAATACTTGCTTATCGGTTGATTATAAAAAAAATTGGATGATTAGTGTACTCCAGTTCGAGGAGAAAAGCAAGTCATGATCTCACATTAATTAATTTGTCCAAACTAGAAAAAATCAAGTCTCCCAAAGATTGCAGGGCAAACGCATACATAATTGCAGTTCTTGCTTATCAGAGCCATGACGGCCAAGGAAGAGACATTGTCACTGGATCCATTAATTCCATTATCTTATCATGTGTTCCTGAATTAAGTGACCAAGGGAAACACTGAACTCCGTGATACATACAGCAAACTGAAATGGTATGGGCCATAATTAACTGAACTGGAGCATATGAACGTCATGTTCATAAGATTCCACCAAACATAGTGCTGAAAAGCAACACAGCCAAGCCATCATTGAAGCTGAAATCCAAGCAATATCGGAAATATTTTTAGCGAGAAATCTATCCAGTGGGATAAATCAAAACACAGAGACAGATATCACTAAGAATATTGTCAAGTCATCAAGCATTTGAAATATATTACTAAGAACATTGTCACAAGTCATCAACATTTGACATATAGGGTTAGCCATCCATTATACATGGAGGAAACGTTGATAGGTCAAAACTACAGGTTATTTGAAGGCGTTGTGATTTATGCAGATGCATCTTGGAAAAGCAGCGGCACTCCAGGTACGAGGCAAGATCAACTAACAGGGCTGGGCATCTTCATCCAGGACTACTCAGCTCAACGCAACTGGAGTATCAGGATACATGCTTCAACCCATCAACAAGATTCGGTCTTCCAAGCAGAAGCAAAAGCTCTCTCACTAGCGGCAAAAATTGCAAATCTTTTACAGGTGGACAGGCCAACGTTCCTGACAGACAACCAGGTCCTGGCGAAAACTGCAGCAAAAAGGAAAATAGATCATCCACTTCTACACCGGAATGCAAGAAGCTATCTAGCAGACTTCTTCAGGGACACAACAAGTTTGACACCACAGGTTTTCCATATCTAGAGAGAGCTAAATAAAGAAGCTCATGAGTGTGCAACACAGGTTTTTAGGCCTAGCCTAAACCAACCTATCATTACTTGTGCCAATTCAGCTCATCCTTTAGGCACTTGTCCTCTGCTATCCATGATACAGAATGTAGATCTCCAGGACTGTGTACTAACTGCTGCGGCTTGCAGCTGATCTGAAATGAAATTGGCGCCCATGGCGCCCTTGTTTGTTCAAAATAAAATAAGGAGACTCTGTTTTGGAAGAGAAAGCTAAATAACATAAGGTAAGGCAAATGTGTGCTGCAATGGAGCCATTATTTGGTTCAACCTTTATTAATACAACGTCTCCATAACTTGAGTTAGCGTCATTTTACGTCGAAATAAGAAATTGCATTTGCACTGCCCTAGCAGCAGAGTAAGTCGATATGTTACTGTTTTGACTTAGTTTATGTACGAATCAAAATATCAAATGCCATTTGACAAGGATGTGGATAACCAAACTAAGCCTTACCACGTTGTAATCAGTACTTCAACAGGGCCATAGGGAAGAAATTGGCCAACGGGAAGAATGATTTGAAGACATTAACTACGGTGCACATGAATCTGCTGAAAATTAAGATAATATCTGACAATTTTGTTAGGGGCAAGAACAACAGCAACAAAAATCACGATAATAATGATGGAGTAGCTCGGTCGGTAAACATCAAACAGTGCAACCGCACAGGTTGTACATTTGGAAATCTATCGTCGAATCGTGCTGAATCGCTTGCAGTTAAACTGTTCGTCAGAAACACGAAATAATTCAGACTGAACAAAGAGATCAGGAGTCTCAGAAATCAGAGATCATTCCCCTTGGCCAATTCTCATCCTATCTGTTTGTTCTCCAGGAGCCGCACCTTGGCGTGCAAGCACACGCGGAGCGCTGAGAGCTGCAGCCTCTCCGCCGTGGACAGCGTCTCGTCCTGCAGCGCCGCCGCCAGCCATGCGTCAACCTCGCCGCAAGAGAGCCGCATCAAGATCTCCCTTTCGTGCGGCTTCCTGAGGTCGTACACGCCTCCGAGCCCCGCCGCAATGATCAGCTCGTGGACGAGCGGCGCAGTCTCGTCGGACTCGAGTCCCGGCGTGCGTTTCCCTTTCCCCTCCTCGTACGGGACGAAACGGTGGTAGGCAGCTTTCCACTGCGAAGACTCGTCCGGGCGCCGGGCCAAGGTGCAGAGGACGAAGGCGAGGCTGCGGGGTCGGGGATCGAATGGGGCGTCGCGGGCGGCGTCCGCGTAGTGCCGCAGGGCCTCGTCGGTCCGCCCGTCGCGCGCGGCGAGGAGCGCGAGGAGGAGGCGGAGGTCGGCCCCCTCGGCGACCGCGAGGTCTTTCTCGGCTTGGGCGCGGACGCTGCGGAGGTGGGCGCCGGAGAGGGGCTGGGCGCGGAGCACCGCGGCCTGCAACCCCGCGGCGGTGTCGACGAGCAGGTCCTTTGCGGAGGAGCTGTAGCTAGTAAAAGCTACAGGCTGGGGCGTCTTCCATGTGGCCAGGGCGTGCAGGGACCCCGCGGTGGCGGCGGCGAGGCCGAGGGCGGCGGCGCGGCGGAGGACGCGGCCGGCCATGGGAGCGGAGCGGACAAGCTGCGCACACCCCAAGTTTCCGCCTTTCAGGATTTTTTTTTTTTTTAAGGGAGGAATCTTCGTTTTTAGGGGAAGCCTTTCAGGAACTTCGTTTTTTTTAGGGAAAAGCCTTTCATGACTTGTGAACCATTTTCCACGAAACATTAGATTCTAGGGGAAATCTACAGGGAGGCGCCGCACGTCGCTCTCATCGTGCGGCGGTGCGTAGAGATACGTGTAACCGGTCGATTTCTGTTATTCCGCACGGGCTCGCTTGTACACTTATCCCTTAGGATGACTCCAACGGGGCGACGCAAACGGACGCGCGTTTGGTCCGCGTTTGGTCCGTTTACGTCGCCTACAGGACGCGTCCAGTCCGCCCCTGTCCGTCGTTGGTGGCAGTGCGCCCAACAGCCCGACGCATCGAGTCCGTCCTGGTTTTTTTTTTTTTTAGCTAAACAGGCCATATATGGGCCTTTTATATTCATATATAGGGGGGTGGGCCACAAACGGCATTTTTACATAATATTTTTAAAACCAAATATTTAAAAACTACAATATTTGTCCTTCGCGGGCTTCTACTCCTCTTCGTCATCCCCATCGAGGATGACGTAGTCCGGCTGCCTCCAGAGGTGCGCCGGTGGTCCGCCGCCTGCCTGCGGTGGGACGACGGCCGGCGGCGTGGGCGGCTGCTCCTCCTCCGCCTGCTCCACCTCCCAGGCGCCGCCATTGAAGACCCAGCGCTGCCCTCGCAGGCCTTCTGGCAGCGGAGGCGCCGGTGGCAGGTCCTCGTCCATGGCCTGCCACCATGGCTGTGATTCCTCCAGGGCCGCCTCCTGCTCCCTGGCGACGTTGGCGAGGACGATGGCCCAGCGCTTGCGCTCGTCCTCCACCATCTGCTTGCGCGAGGCCTCGAAGACGGCCTCGAGCTCGGGATCCAGCTCGGGATCCACCTCCGTCTTCACGCGCGGCGGCGGCGGCGGCGGCGGCGGCGATCCTATCCGCAGCGCGCGCGGCGGCGGCGGCGACCCAATCCGCAGCGCGCGCGGCACTGGCGGTGCGTCCCGGCGCCGCGTGTGCGGTGGCGGTGTCCAACACCCAGATGGCGGCGTCGGAGCCCGCGTGTAGAGGGCCTGCCGCCGCAGGTTGTGCTCGTCGCGGAACCACTCCACCCAGTTACGGGATGTGGCCGCGAAGGCGGGGTCGTTGCGGAGCTCGGCCGGGAGGCGCCGGCGACGCCGCTCGATCTCCTCATCCCGTGCCCGCTCGCTCGTGGGCATCGGGGGCACCGGGATGCGCTGCGGGTTCAGGTGCCAATGCTCGGGGAGCTTGACATCTGGCCACGGCAGCGGGGTGGCGTGGTCCCAGTACCACTGGCAGTCTTCTTCCGCACGTAGACGCGGTCGCGCAACGCGCCGCCGGGCGGCGCGAGCTCGAAGACGGCGGGGACCGGCGCCGGGGGAGAAGGTGGGGAAGGGGGAGAAGGTGGGGAAGGTGGGGAAGGGGGAGGTGAGATGTAGCGGCGGCGGCGGCGGCCAGAGGATGACCCCGCCTCACCGTCATTCTTGGCCTTGCCAAATCCAGGCCACCGGAACGGCATTGCGACGGTGGCAGTGGGCTAGGGTTTGGCTAGGGTTTGGTCGCCGGAGACGGTGCGGCAGTGGGGCAGTGAAGTGGGGGTTGGTGGGGGCTGGCCGTCCCTATCCCCTGGCATTAAAAAGGACTGGGCCAGGGGGAAGCTGACCGGTGCCCTGTCGCTGACATGTGGGCTCGGGGCGGACGCCACGCGTGGACGCGCAGACGCGTTTTCACTCCGCCGCGCGTCCGCCCCGACGCATCGGTGAACCAAATTTGGGCCAGGGATGCGTCGCGGCGGACCAAAAAACGGACCGCGGTCCGTTTGCGTCGCCTTGTTGGACCGTGTTTTTGGCCCCCGCGGATAGGGACGGACGCGCGCGGACTCGATGGGTCGCCCCGTTGGAGTCATCCTTACCCCCCACAGGCTCCTCCCGACCACACAAATCCCCCGCATGCCCGTCGGTCCCGTGCAGCGTTCGAACCAAGCGTCGGATATAATTTCTACGTGTCAGATTGCTTTTTCTGTCACGCTACTGTGAGAAGATGCGGGAATATCTCAGGCTGAGCTGATAGGCACTGCATGGAACCTTTACGTGATGCAGGACGCTGCAGTTGGAGTATTCAAATCTTTGTTGCTACAGTACTCTGCATGAATATCTACAGTCACATTCCTATCTCCTGGTATACATGCTTTCTAATATCCATCCTTCGGGTCACCTGTTTTCCAAACCAGAATATTTGATACTCCCGCCATCCATAAAAAGATGTCTTAAACTAGACTAAATTTGTATATATCTAGACATAATTTAGTGTGTAGATAGATGCAAATTTAGACTAGACTGAGACATCCTTTTGTGGACGGAGGGAGTAGTAATTTTTCACTTTAGCATGTGAGTGATTATATTCATATCAATGGAAAAATTTGATGGATTAGTAAATGGCTTTTTTATTTGTCTTGTAAATTTTTTAACTTAGACTTTTTGTATCACGAGCGTACAAAACACAGAACAGACAATTAAATCAGTGAGTTGCTTAAAAAACTTGATAATTTATTTCATAAAATTTGGTGGTTGTACCAATAACTTGTTAGTTGCATCGAAAAAATTCGCGACTATTTTCGGACCTGGTAGCTACACTAGAGAATATGAGAATGGTTTTTGTAAAACCTTCAAGCCATACTAAGACAACCTAGTATCCGCAATAAAAAATCCCGTAATTTTCTTTTTTCAACCTGGCAGAAGTTTCAAATCAATCTGGTTGCCGCATTTAAATTTTTGGCAATATCCGATAGATGTATCGAGCCAACATAGTAGCTGCATTTTAAAATCCAGTAATTGCTCTCGTAATACCGTATAGCTGTATCAAACCAACATAGTAGATGCATTTAAAAATATGGCAACTGCTCTGGAAATACCTGGCAGTTGTATCTAAACAATATGGTAGCCACATTTTAAATATCTGGTAGTTGCTCATGAAATACCCGGTATGTGTATCAAAACAACATGGTAGCTGCATTATATGGCCATGCTGTGGAAATACCTGGAAGCTGTATCTAAACAATATGGTAGCCACATTTAAATATCTGGTAGTTGCTCATGAAATACCCGGTATGTGTATCAAAACAGTATGGTAGCTGCATTTTAAAAATCTGAAATTGATCTCAGTAATTTGGTACCTGTGCTAATCAATTTGGTAAATGCATTTAGAAATGAAGTATTGATACTGGATCAGATATTCACATGAAAAACTCAACACAGTTGTGTTGTGTACACCCTAGTACTCGCTCCGTCCAAAAATAAGTGTCTCAAATTTGACAAAAAGTGAATGTATCTACCCTCTTATTTTTGGACGGAGGGAGTACTAATTTTGCTAGCAGTACTACCGTATTAGCTACCAGCTCAAAATATTACTGTAGTACTGAAATAGCTAGGCTGTTATGGCATGCAGCTTTCGAGGCCTGTGACTAAAAGAAAAGTAGTACTCCCTGCTAGCCAGCGCTTCATTTAGGGGTAACGAGATTAAATATTCAATCGGTCCAGAATCGTACGGGCATACAGTAGTTTTTTCAGCCGTTTGTCGCACGCATGCATGCTGAACGATGGACAAATACTTGTCGGTAGTACTGACCGAGCGAAGCGAACGCACGCGAGTTTATTTGGACTGGGTTACTGCCGCCGCACCGCGCGACTAATTTGCGGCGCCGCTGCGTAGTCTCGTCCTAGATTCTATGCTAATTACTTACACAAGCCCAGAATCTGATATCTAATGGCAGTACCTGATGAAGGCGCCTCTCCTTCCCCTTCTCTTCCCTTTCTCCCTGATGACTTGGCGACGACAATAGCAGTGACCAGCCGCCGAATGTGGCGGCGGCAGCAGCAGCTGCTACACTTGTTTGATCTCCACCGACGCTTTTAACACCGGGCCCACAATAGCAGTAAAGTTGTCTGACGGCGCGTCCGTCAACCCTGTTTCGTGCCCCGTCCGTAGGGAGGCAACTAGGAGTGCCGATAACGCTTGAACCGACCAGTCAGCGACACAACCCTGGTCTATTTCACTTTTTTCTTCCCCATCCATTTTCCTTGTCTCGTCTGTTGCTTCCCCTGCCCACCTTGTTCCTGCCCTTCCCACCATCGGCGATCCATGTATGTCGTCGATGTTTCCCGCAAATCATAGTCGTGGCGCTGCTTGTGGAGGCGCCCGCAGCGGAGGTGGCAGCGGTGCTCCTTGCAAGTCTCGTGTGCAGCCGACCGACATGTCAGATAAAGGGTGGGAGATGGAGCTGCAACGCCGATTGTTGCTCAGGAACGACAGGAAAGAGCGGCGTGCTAATGCGGCCGCCAGGCAGTTGCAATACACGCTACAGTTCTACCGAGACAACAAAAAAGACAAAGCCTTCAAGTTCATGCATTGCTTCGTGAAGGTTCAAAACAACGAGAAGTGGGAAACCACCTGCCGCGATCTCAATGGCGGCCACAGTCCCCATGGAGGGATGCCCTGTTGGAAACAAGAAGGTAGAGGCAGACAAGAATGACGCATCCTCATCAGCATCCGTGCAGGCAACCATTGACATGTGCCTCACTGAAGTGACATCCATGTCGAAGCAAAATGCAAGCACTTTCAAAGAAAGTCGGTTGTATTTGATGACCAAGCATGACGAGAACCTCGCCGTGGAGAAAGAGAAGGTCGCCGTTGAGAAAGAGAGGCTCGCCGCCGAGAAAGAGAAGGCCCAAGCAGCTCTCATCGCATCGGCACGGCAAGAATCAAGGCGCTCTCGAAGGCATCGCAATTCGTGGTAAAAAAGATGAAAGAAAACTCCAAGATCTTGACCGCCGACCTTTCCGCCTACCCACCACCGGTGAGAGCTTGTTTTTGCTCACTCAACAACGCATATTGCCTTAGATGGGTCTTCTGTCGTAGGAGTCAACGCCGAAGGGCGCGACGTGGAGGCATCGTTGGAGCCAACGACGGACACGACTCTGCCGGAGCCAACGATGGGCACGACGGCGGAGGCGGCAGTGGAGATCGAGGCTGAGATGGAGACACAAAAGGACATGTTGACCAGAATTCCATGCATGTTTGACGTTTGTAATATGTTCGCTAGACCTGGTGATGCTTTTATATATGGATATTTAAACCTGAAACCGTCATTCTTTGCATACTATGACAAAAAAAAATTGGAAATGTCGATTGAAACACTAGTAGGAAAACCCAATTCTATGGAAGCTTATTCTGTGGCGCACCTTATAGCCGTGCGCCACAGTATAAGCTTCTGTGACGCACCAGCCATGGTGCGCCACAGAATAGCCTTATTCTGTGGCGCACGGCTATAAGGATGCGCCACAGAATAAGCGGGCCCCACACCAACGCACGGGTCTGCCACTTTTGACCTTATTCTGTGGCGCACTGGTCAGGTGCGCCACAGAATAGGTTTATTCTGTGGCGCATCCATGCAGGTGCGCCACAGAATAAGGTGCTCTGGCCCCACAAATAATTGGGGGAACTATTCTGTGGCGCACTGACCCAGTGCGCCACAGAATAAGTTATTCTGTGGCGCACCAGTTAGGGGTGCGCCACAGAATAACTGTACCAGATATTTTATAAGGCCATCTCCACCCACTTTCCCCTACCCATTTCTCATTTCCTCTTCTTCCTCTCTTCCTCCTCTCCTCCCAACTCGTGGTGCTCCTCCTTCCCATCCATTTTTGACCATATATTTCTCCTTTTTTTTTAGTTAAACTTATTTTGGTTGATAGACTCCTCCATACATAGTCTCCTTTCTCCCATCTTCTATTTTGGATCAAATCTACAAGGTGAGAAAGGTTATTGTGCTTTGACCATCTTGTTGGAAATGTTTGGAGGTACCTTGAGAGACCCTTGAGATTGCCGGAACGTCGATTAACTTCCGTTCCGGCAACTTCGGGTACTCCATATGTCCCTTTTTTAGCAAAGGTCATGCCGGATTTTTTCGTGAAATTTGGCATGACTTTGCTAAAAATAGGACATGTGGGGTATTAATTGTGCTTGTGCTTCCGACCATCGTGTCGTTGAGATGCCGGACTGAGATGTGTTGTGTGTGTTTGTGTGTGCATGCATGTTGCGGCTCTAATTAAGTTATGTACTCTCGTTTCTTCTCTATGTATAGCGCGTAGTCAACCATGGTCATAATGATGAGCTCCAGTCAAATCAGAACATACAAGGACCAAGCGAAGGCGGACATGATTCGGTCCAACGGGAGGCAGATAAGATGTCCGTGTCGAAAATGCAAACATGAGAGGTGGATACACCCTGATTCTGGATTATTGGAGGAGCACCTGCTCAGGCACGGTTTCATGCCGGAACAAGCCAAACAAGATCATCGTCATGACGAAGGAGATGCCCGCGGCGGACAAGATGATGACGAAGGAGATGCCGGTGACGGACAAGATCATCATGATGACGAAGGAGATGCCGGCGGACATGATCATCATGACGAAGGAGACGAGCAGACCCCGCTAAGTTTGGGCTTGCAGGATGCTCATTTTCAAGAACTGCTTCTCAGTCAGACGAGCAACGACAGAGAGAAAGCCAAGCTAGCGCAAATGGGGATAGACGGGATCACTCCGTTGTATCCTGGGTGCCGGCCTCAGGATACGCGCTTGCAAGTAACGCTTAATGCTATGGAGATGAAGTCGGGAAACAGTTGGACCGACAAGAGCTTCAACCAGAACCTGAAATTCTGGCACGATATTCTCCCCGAGGGTAACACATTACCAACTACTATCGAGGAGGCCAAGAAAGTCCTGTGCCCTCTTGACCTACCGCACGAGAGATACCACGCCTGCATCAATGATTGCGTAATTTATCGGGGCGATTACGAGGACTTGACCAAATGTCCGGTGTGCGGTCACGGACGGTACAAGAGTGGAAAGAAGAAAAATCCTCGAAAAGTGGTATGGTACTTTCCTATCACTCCCCGTCTTCAGCGGTGGTTCGTGGATCCTAAGGAAGCAAAGCTCATGCAATGGCACGCGGAAAGGGAGAAGCCCGCAGAAGATCCGGAGAAGGGCACCATCCTGACACACCCTGCAGACGCTACAATTGGCAAGCATTGGACATCGCCTTCGAAGATTTTGGGCGCGACGCAAGGAACGTCAGGCTGGGTATGTGCACAGATGGAATGAATCCGTTCTTCAATGGCACACATAGCACCTGGCCCGTGTTTGTATGGCCTTACAACCTTCCCCCGTGGCTGTGCACGAAGTCAAAGTACATACACATGAGTATGCTTATTCAGGGTCCGAAACAACCAGGTGTCGACATACATCTGTATTTCGAGCTGTTGAAAGAGGAGTTAGAAACGTTATGGAAGACGCCTGTCCGTACGTGGGACGCCTACACTAAAGAATATTTCAATATGAGCGCCGCGTTGCTCACGACGGTGCAGGACTATCCTGGAATGTCGTCTGTATCGGCCCAGGTGGGCCACGGATTCTGTGGATGTATCAGGTGCATGGATGAGACCCCGCATATCCAGCTACCAAGAATACAAGGGTCTTCGAAAACCGTGTACCCAGGGGCTCGAAGGTGGCTTCGCATGGACCACCCGTGGAGAAAACGCGGGGATTTGTTCGATGGTCAAGAAGAAAGAGAAACAAAACCGATCCCGAGGACCGGCATAGAAATTGATGAGCTTTTGACAAATTGGGAGGAGTGCCCTGCGCCGGGAAAGAAGCGACCGAGGGTAAAACCGCTGCTGGGTGTATGGAAAGCGAGGTGTGCTTTCCATGACTTGGAGTACTGGAAGGTCCTCCACACGCCCCATAGCCTCGATGTAATGCACATTACGAAGAATGTTACCGAGGCTGTTCTTGGCACTCTTTCAAACATGCCGGAAAAGACCAAGGATGGGAAGAAAGCACGATACGATCTGAAATGGCTTGGCATCAAGAAAGATATTCACGGCCCCGATAGTGATGATGATGATGATAATGATGACCAGACGGAAGGGACTCAAGGTCGCCGCAAAAGGAGGAAGAAGAGCGCGGTTGTGCTTCCACCTACCTGCTTCACTATGAGTCCGGAGGAGCTCAAGCAGTTCTACAAGTGCCTCTTAGGAGTCAAATTTCCTTACGGTTACGCGGGGAAGACAAGCAGATATCTGGACGAAACAAAGAAGAGGTTCAGCGGGATGAAGTCTCACGATTGTCATGTGCTTATGACGCAGATAATTCCCGTTGCGATCCGAGGGATAATGGACGAGCACGTCCGTGATACGCTGTCTGCACTTTGCAACTTTTTTGACGTCATCAACCGTAAGTCGATCGGCGTGAGGCAGCTCCAGAAGATACAGGATGAGATCGTGGGGATACTATGCGAGCTCGAGATTTACTTCCCGCCCGCGTTCTTTGACATCTGCGTGCATCTCCTTCTCCACGTCGTTGATGACATACTGAAGCTCGGTCCGACGTTCCTGCACTACATGATGCCGTTCGAAAGGCAGAACGGTGTCATCAAAGGATTCGTTCGCAACAGGGCCCGTCCAGACGCAAGCATGGCCAAGGGCTTTCTGACCAAAGAGTGCATCACCTTCTGCCAGAGTTATCTAAGCACCGAGAACGAGGATGTTGGTCTGGCCACCAGGCCGCACGTCGGCAGGCTCGCTGGTTTTGGTCACCGTGAGGGCTACCGCTCACTCCCTGTCGATTGATGGTCGACGTCGACTTCGATAGGGCTCACCGGGTCGCGCTACAACACTTAGAATTGATCGAACCTTGGGTGGAAGAGCACAGAAGCATAATCGAGAAGAACTACATCGACCTGGGCCGGCCGAGGAAGAACGGAGACGTAACCAGAGAGCACAACTCCAGCTTCACGCGTTGGTTCAGGGAAAACAACTGTCCGAATCACGGCAAAAGCCAAGTACGGAAGATGAAAAACTCATATTCTCCATATCACAGGGCCCCGCGCAGAACGTGAAGACTATCAGACGTACGACATCAATGGTTACAGATTCTGCACCGAGGAAAAGGACAGGAGTAGCGAATATCAAAACTCAGGAGTAACTATGCTATCCTACGCCGATGACGAGGCTACCGTCAAACAAAGATACTTCGGAAGGATAGAGGAGATATGGGAGCTCAACTACTGTGGAGAGTCGGTGCCAATGTTCCGTGTGAGATGGGCCAAGAACGTCGAAAAAGAAGGCCGGTATTTCACCACCATGGTTATACCCGAAGCCAACTCGAAGAAAGCCTCCGCGAAAAATGAGCCATGGGTACTCGCTAGCCAAGTCGATCAATGCTTCTTCATTACCGACCCGTCAAAGCCTAACCGTGTTGTCGTGAGGAGGGGCAAGAGGAGCATCATCGGAATGGAAGGAGACGCCAATGAGGAGGACCTGGACGGCGATCCGAAGATCGAGGAGGAATTCGACAACTACTTCGACATGCCTACTACTAATTCTAAAGAAAAAAGGAAGACCTCCCTACCTACCAAAGGTTGTCCGTTCACGCGAAGAAGTCTCAAGGTGACCGGCCTAAGCTATTCAACCGCCAAGAAGGGAAAGAAGAAATGCTAGTTTGGAACCGGCCGGGACGAAGATCGAAAACTTTTTTGTGTATTATATATAATTTGTTTTGTATGAGAGACAAGCATATGGTCTATGTAATTTGATATATATGGCACAGTTTCAATATTTGTATTAACTGTTTTTTATTAACATGTGTGTAAAAACAGAAAATTTAAATAAAAAACCAACTATTAACTGTTTTTTTATTAACGTGTGTAAAAACAGAAAATTTAAATAAAAAAACAACTATTAACTGTTTTTTTATTAACATGTGTGTAAAAACAGAAAATTTAAATAAAAAAACAACTATTAACTGTTTTTTTATTAACATGTGTGTAAAAACAGAAAATTTAAATAAAAAAACCAAATATTCTGTGGCGCACACCCTTATCGGGTGCGCCACAGAATAAGCTAATTCTGTGGCGCACTGCTAGGGGGATGCGCCACAGAATAATGTACCTTATCCAAAAACCGGCCGCGCCGCCGTTTTCTTCTTCGTTCTCATTCTTCTTTCTTCGATCTCTTCTTCCTCTCCCCATAACCCGCGCCGCCGCCGTTCACCCTCGCCGGCGCCGCCTCCCTCGTCCGCGACCCCGCCGCCTCCCTCGTCCGCGACCCCGCCGGACTTCGACCCCGAGCCGCACGGGTTCCTGCCGCGCGTCGCGGGCAGCGGCGAGGCGCGGGCGTGGGCGCTGGAGGTGCACGCGCTCTGGAAGGACCTGACGCGCGCGTGTCCCCGGCCGTGGCCGCGCGGCCCGACGCGCACACGCTGCTCCCGCTGCCGGGCAGGGTCGTCGTGCCGGGCGCCAGGTTCCGGGAGGTCTACTACTGGGACTCCTACTGGGTCGTCAGGTCCGTACTACTCCACCTCTTCTTCTTCTTCCTTGCGTGTACACGTCGATCTCCGCCGGCCGGCCGGGCCCTCCATTATTGGTCGCTAGCAGCTTAGTACTTCCTCGTCACGACACGAACGTCGGAAAGCTATGGTAGTTTCACGTGCTCTTCCGCTTGCCAGCTAGTCGTCTCGTGCATAGGTCCGCTTGCCGGAACGGAAAGCTATGGTAGTTTCACGTGCCGCCATTCTCGCCCGTCCATTACTGGGTCTATGAACAAAGTTTGTTGTAGTAGACATTGTTGGAGTAAACATACAAATTGTTGTTGTGCTAAGACCTTAAAGGGCTGACGCACCAGAGCATAACCGTGGCCAATGATGAGAACGTAAATGGGAAAATAAAACCAACAGAAAATATAGGTGGTGCCCTCCTATATTTTGCGGATGTTCTTGTGATGTTGTTGACCGGGGATGCATGTGTTGTTGTGATGTTGTTGGCCGGGAATGCCGGCCAACATGATTTGTGAAATGTTTGCAGGTACCCCGAGAGGCCCTTGAGATTGCCGGAACGTCGATTAACTTCCGTTCCGGCAATTTCGGGTACTCCATATGTCCCTTTTTTAGCAAAGGTCATGCCGGATTTTTTCGTGAAATTTGGCATGACTTTGCTAAAAATAGGACATATGGGGTATTGTGCTTGTGCTCCGACCATCGTGTCGTTGAGATGCCGGCCGGAGGTGCCGGCCGTAGATGTGTTTTTTTTTTTTGGAAATGCTTGCAGGTACCCGAGAGGCCCTTGAGATTGCCGGAACGTCGATTAACTTCCGTTCCGGCAATTTCGGGTACTCCATATGTCCCTTTTTTAGCAAAGGTCATGCCGGATTTTTTCGTGAAATTTGGCATGACTTTGCTAAAAATAGGACATATGGGGTATTGCGACTAGTGCATGGCCCGAGGGTATCTTAGTACTTATTAGTTAGGTGATTTTTTTATCTTAAATTTGTTATACTAACTTTTTGCCTCTTTTTAATGCAGTGCAAACATGGCCGACAATGACGAGGCTGGGGTTTCTGGAACAAGGGGCGAGGAACCGATGGAGCAAAATATTATGATTCCGAGTTTCATCTCAGAGGCGGTGACAAAGACGTTCATGTCGCTCTTTACAACTATATGTGAGTCTGTCAGGGTTTGGACCGAGGGAGGGAAAAAAGGGCCTGCCCCAGTGATCAGCTTCGGCTCCAGACAGTACCCAATACTGCCTCCAGAAGATACAGCAGATACAACAGAGAAGAAGAAGAAGCACAGGAAGAGGAGTAAGCCAGCTCCGAAGACGAAACGTAGCACCCCGGGGTATGTCCGGAGTGATCCCATGATACCACCCTGTGCGGGTGACTTGTCGTCCGGTTGCATGAAGCTGGTCAACCGATACTGCCTTCGGAGCTGCTCCACCTCGCAGATGGATGCATGGCCCCTTTGCAACTTGCTATCTTGAAGCTAGAGGACAACCTTCTTAAAGACGAGAATCCAAACTACCCGGTGTTCACTGTCAAGGTGCCAGACTTTGTTGACTTCGTTGATGAATCTCCAGCGGATCTGTTCTTCATATCGTGCGAGGACGTCTTCAACTTGTTTCACTTTAAACGGCTGGACTATAACTTGGTCCGCCTATACGCGCTCAGCCAGGCGATGATGATCAGGAGAGAACAAACCCCGTACGTCAAGGTAGTGGATCCCTACTACATGCGGGACAGCCAGCTGGAGGAAGGATCACCGACACGGGCCAGGGCCACGGAGTACCTCCAGAGAATCATGCTGAACATGAGCACAAAGACCAGCCTTCTTCTGCCTTTCTTTTTCAAGTAAGTCCGCATCTAGTCACCGCTGTCGTATCTTATGCTTTCTTATAGATTTCTTCTGTTGTGTTGATCCTTTCCAATATTCCATTTCAATTGTGTTGAGCAGTGACAAGTACTCAGTACTCATCGCCGTGCACCCGAAGTGGTCAACTGCCACATATTTAGACTCAGGGACGACGCCGAAAGACTACACTAGAATTAAGGGTGTTCTCAATGAGGCTCTCGAGGGCTACGCCAAAAACGGAGGTTCCTTCGAGAAGAAAGGGAAACATGTAATTGACAACACACACAAGTTTCACCATGGGACTGGGTTTCATTGCCTCAAGCAAAAGTCTGGCAACGTGGATGCCTTCTACGTCCTCTTACACATGAAATCGTATGTCCGGGATGCAGTGATAACGAATTTGCCATATCGTCTCCAAGAATGGGCCACATATGATGAGGATCTCACCGATGATGACCTTAGAGCAGACTTCCATCGCATCCAGTTACAGTTATCGAAAATCATCCTGGAAGATGTCAAGACAGCAGGGGGGGTCCTTACACAACGCCAGAGGTAGAAACCTTGCTTCTTTCTTTTCTATATTAGATGAATAAATCATACTCTAGTTATATCATGCATTAATCAATATATATCCCAACCGATTTTCAGCGTTGTCTAAGTGGGAGATCGAAGAACGCCTAGCTAAGCAGAATGACAGGAGGACGTGGATGACGAAAGACGGCATTTATCCGTTTCCGGAGCGAATCAGGAAGAAGGATCCATCATACGGGTTTTTCTCTATTTGATCTTTTTGTGGTAAGTTGATATGCACGAGAAGACACATCTCGTGCATCCTACTTGGCTCACTCACCCCGTCCCTGTAACCTATGTGTGCCACTTCTAAGTATGAGGCATTAATTTTTTTCAATCTTTTTTTGTCTTTGACTAAATCTAGTCTTTTGAATCTTATTTTAATTATGTTCCAATTCATTCTTGTTTATAGTTTTGTATCCTCTAGAATGCCGATGATTAAAACGTTGTGACACTATATATGTGATTCAGGGGCGACGTGAGTGAGACCTGTGTGCCTTCTACTTGGTTCCACAAGGTTATCAGGATTCCTTGTGTGTTCTCGATAATATTCTACGTATATATGAGGCATTAACTTTTTTTAATCTTGTTTTGTCTTTGGCTACCTCTAGTTTTTCAGACGATGCGATATACTTTTAGTTATGTTACTTTAATTACCTAGCTCTAGTCTTATTTATAGTTTTGTATTCTCTTTAATCAGAATTCTTGCTTTTATTTGACTAACACTTTCATCTTTGTCTTGTGTACAGATAGATGACGAAGTGGTACGCGGAGACAAACTCAAGGGCCTCTCGGCAAACCGTTCCCGGCGCCGCTCCGCTCGTAGCGCTCGCGAAGAAGACTACGTGAGATCGTCGTGTTCCCGCTATTGCTCACCGTCAACGCCGAGATGTAATCTATTCGATCCTAGTGTAGGCGGTGAACACTTCATTTTGTAACGTGGGCAACGATTCGATGAACTTTTGTATATCTCAACAATTGTGTAAAACTTCCGCACTTTTGTATCAACTTGTGATGACATATATTAGTAATGTGTTTGTTTTGATATATCTGTGAAAATATATCTCTGTTTCTGTTATATCTGTGTAAATATGAAATATACATGTATACTGGTATTATACTGGTATTTGTATGAATATACGGGTACAGTACTGCGCAGTAATTCTGTGGCGCACCCAGGACTATTCTATGGCGCACCCTATTCTGCGCATGGTTACACGGTGCGCCACAGAATAGCCGCTATTCTGTGGCGCATGGGTGGTGCGCCACAGAATAGCTTATTTAGTGGCGACTATTCTGTGGCGCACCACAGTGCGCCACAGAATAGCAAAATGATGCGTCACAGAATAGCTTTTCTGTACTAGTGAAAGGGACTGATGGAGGAAGCCGCTCCCAATAGCCCGTCAACTTGTGCCGACGTTACCAATAACACTATTAGTCCGGCACAGTTGCCACATGCTCTCGAGCGATCGTGGAGATGCTCTCGACGTTAACGGAACGATCATGGCCAAAGGGCCCGGGTGTCATGTGGTGCTTGACCTGCGAGTCATAATCTGTCGGAGTATTCGGAGATGGCGGAATGCGAGAGTTTTCGGGAACAGTAGCGAGCAATGCAACAACAATGCAATGAAGCTTTGGGTGGCAGCCGGCGCTGGAGTTGGAGATGTAACTCTTGAGTAGTCCACTTGTTGCGTGTAGGGATGTGTTCGACAGTAGTGAACGTGAACATAGATGTTTTCTGAAAACTATTTAACATATGAAATTCCGTAGAGTTGTTCAACAGTTTCTCGACAGTAGACTTGTTATCTGAAACTATTTAACATATGAAATTCAGTAATTCTTGTCGAGAAAACTTCTCTATACCACTCCTTGTGGTGGGACCTTCGGTGCTTAAGTGCTTTGATCAGTTCATCAAACGCCCTCCGAGGCTTGTACTGAGTGTCAACATAGTTGTAGTGTTTAACACTCACTCAGATTAGCCATATAATTAAGATTGCAAACGCTGCATCCTTTTTTATTTGAAATGATACTGATATCAAGCACATCTTGTGTCCATACTCCAGATAGCAAGATGTGGTGCCGACATTTTAGAACTCATGATATCCCCCGCTTCCTCCCATACTAGTTTGGCATGATTGCATCTAAGGTGCGTGGTAGAGAGTTTCTTCTTCATGTCGCCATGAGAACACTATTTTAGGCATCACCTTCAGACTCCATAGAGATTTCCCCATTGCACTTTGGTTGTACCTAATGTAAATTATGTTCCTTGACAATTTCTCTAAATCTGAAGCAATCTATTGAACTAATCAAAGATTATAAACCTTTTGGCCCTACGAATTATAGTGCCAACTGTTACATGTACCAAATAGTATGTGCTCATAATACTCTTACAATCCAATTTGCAAAAAGATGCACATGCTAGTGACTAGCACCAATAAATCATGTTGAACGAACCAAATGCGGATAGAGGTAAGCAAATAAGCACGAAGGTTTAAACCCTCGTGTACCACCCTAGCACCCATACTCTAAACTTTGCTCAAGTTAGTCTGAAAACTGAACCACCCATATTAATCACAATACAATGATAAACAATGAGTGGCAATAATTGATTTATCGTCAACAGAACAACAATTGGTCCAAGAGTGATGCAGTCCGTCAATAGATCTTTCTCGACTGAAAAATTAACAAAACATGAGTTTCATGACAACATTCCTAGCCCAATAGTTAAGTTTCTGAACTGAAATATCCTAAACCCCGAGCTTGTGTTACGCTACAGGGTTAAAGATATATATATAACTTAAAAACCTCACACTACATTTCCAAAATAATGTCACGGGGCATAGAGCTGATCATCAATGAAATGTTAATCTTTAGTTTTCACCAGGGGCTGCCTTCTCAAAATAGTTCACCTGCAAAACCAAGAATGTTCTGTTACTTTATCCCACCGTCAATCGCAGGCGATATGCATGCTCCAAATAGCATATATCTCTTTTAGATCAGAGAAATGCAGAGCTTAAACACAAGTTGGTCAATACATGCTCGGTGTAGAATTTTCTTTCTCTATAGAGTTTCAGGGAAAAAAAGAATTAATTATTTGTAGGCATATCGCCAAGTAGGGTAAATTCGCTTTGGCACCCGGGTGCATATGCACCCGGTACTTGAAAAACATATTTGAAAATGTCAAAAAAATCTGAAATAAAATTTCGCGGATACATATTCATATTCTATGTGTTTACAAAATCGTTTCACCAAAATCCGATATATTTTGTGCCTTGTATAAAAAATACAAAAAAAAGTGCCGTGAAAAGCCTTATTTTAGCACCAAATTTTGTCTTTTTTATACGAGCCACAAAAAATGTCGGTTTTTCATGAAACGACTTTGTGAACACATAACATGTTCAGATCTATGCGTGGACTTTTTTTTTCAAATTTTTTGACATTTCAAAATATGTGCAAAATGTATTTTAAATAAAGGGTGCATATGCACCCGGGAGCCAAAACGCCACTCCCGCCAAGTAGTATTTATATTCCTTCCTTCTTTATAGTGTTATAGGAGTATAGATTTGAGATATTCTAGGCAGACTATGAATAGAGGGAAGCCGACGAGCAACCTACCAATATCAAATAGGACAAATTTCTGGTTTATAAATGGCTTCCTATCATTCCTGCCTAGACACCATATGGTGTGGTACCAATTAGTGTCCACTAACCTGAATGTGAAGTAATTTATGTGGATTAGCATGCAAAAGCTTCAATTAAGCAATATGAGATATATTTTGAAAAGTAATGGGCATTATGATAATAGGATCTTGACAAATTTACGCTGCTACATATTCTTGTAACACGAGAAAAAAGCCATGCAAATATTATGCAGTAGGGAATTGTTCCCAACTAGCAGGATGTCTCTGGTATACGTACAACAGCATAAATGCATTACCCAGCTACCTCAGTGCACAATTGTTCACCATGTAACCGTCAACTATGTGTACAATTTAACAATGAACTTGACTGAAATCTATCCAACTATTCAGTCCAAGCTATCTTCATGGATGGCTTTCTTATCAAAGTGACAGGGGACAAATATGTTAACACTCTATATCAACTGTCTGGCTCGAGGAACACGAAGTAATTTTGTGAGATTCTAACAGGGCAGTTCGGTTAACACAGCTTCCTCAAACTGGAAAGAAAGTAGCAGGACAACAGGGTACGCGCCCTGCAGCTCTCAGTTGAGTGTCTGAATATTTGATACGAATCACATCACTACTACATCAGATTCTGATCTTACTTACTAGCTTGGTGTAATGGTGTGGTGTCCTGGGATGTGTCCGCAGCAGCATTTCCCGAATCCATGGCCGCGAGGCGCCGTAAGAAAAGCATGAGCGCCAACACCTGGAGCCTCTCGGTCAGGTCCCCGTCGTTGAACATGGACCACATCGACATCTCGACGAGACCCAGCATGATGGCCAGGACCAGCTTGTCGGAACCGGCCGCCCGCGGCGCGCAACCATCGTGGCTTCGCGGACGACGAAAGTTACCAGCCTCATAACGGGGGGGCTCAGGGGGCTGGAGAGGCCGGGCACGCCCTGGACCCACCGGGCCTCCTCCTCGGACCGGCAGAGCACGTGGCAGAGAACGGCGGCGGTGAGGCGCGCGGTGGCGTTGTTGGGCTCTTCGGCGGCCACCCGCGCGCAGGCGGCGAGCGCGTCATCGAGGCGGCCGTCGCGGGCGTCGCGCAAGGCGAGCTGAAGGCGCCCGTGGTTCGCCGCGCGCGCGTCGCCCTTGGCCTCCGCGGACAGGATTTGGCGGGCGACGACGTCGCGGCACGGCGGAGATCCGGGGGCAAGCAGGGCGCGCAGCGGAGCGCGGAGGCGAGCAGCGCCCGCGTCGCGTCGATGAGGAAGGAGCACGGGGTGAGGAGCGCGTTGAGGTCCCGGAGCTCCGGGTGCGCGCGGACGAGCGCGAGGTGGCCAGCGGCGGCGGCGGTCGAGGGGGAGAGGAGGAAGAGGGGCCTGAGTGGGGAGGGGTTCGGAAGGGTTGCCCTTGGTGGCGGCGTACAGGACCCCTCCCACTGCGGCGGTGAAGGCGGCGCGTCGGAGGAAGCGCGAGCGCGACATGGTCGGGACAGGAGCGTGTCACGGCGTCGATCGAGACTGTTGTGCTTTGGATTCTGTTGAGTAGAAGGCCGCAGCGAGCATAGAAAATGTGACTTCTTGTGGCGGTCAAAGCCCACCTGTTGTGCTTTGGATTTCTGTTTGACTCAAGGAATGGACGCCACTTTTACACTCTCCCCATTTCGAATTAAAAGTGTTTTAGCTATTTTGAGATTTACACGTGATCTAGACATGTCTTCACACATTCCAATCCATACATAGTAAATATTAAAATGTCTGGAATATTTTATACTTTGTAATGGAGGGAGTAGAAGTAAAGAACAATCTCTAATGGAACCCCATGCCGGCTGCATCTCGGGGAAATTGGCATGTCCGTCAAATTTCGTGCTCGGCTCATAGGTGGATTTTGGACTGACTGGACGTATCTGCCACCGACATGTTGGACCCAACCCAAGTTTAATATAGTTCTCAACCCTCGCCCGACCGGACCACTTTCTCTCGTTTGCCTACTCTCTAGCCTAGCTCCACCTCCGTCCCCCTTCCCCGCCGCCGTCCACATTCCCGCATTACCATTCCTGACCAGTTTTCGGCCGGAGAAAAGGTCCACAATGGTCGTAATGTCGTCCACCAGGCCTTCCGTGCCCTGTCGGAACACTTTCATCTCCCACGTCTTTCTCGACCATCCATATGACCGATGTGGTCATATCCGACCCACAACTATCTCCACACAATGCCTTCATCGTCTGACCCACGTACAGGGTACTGATTGTCGTGCGGTCGACGATGAGTGTGCGTAGCCCGAAGCCGTTGTGAACCGCTTTGCCTGCTGCTCGACATGGTGGGTTTGCGTGGCGGCTACGAGGAAGAGAGCGGGACAGGATGCATGGGTAGCCACAAAACGGCTCCCTGTGCTCGGCAGGGAAACTGAGGCAACGACTTGAAGGTAAACGACGTCCGACGATGCAATAAATTAAGCTGACCAGCCAGTGTGGCGACGCGCTCGGCTTTGTCCATCACTACCAAGCGTACCATTGGTTGGCATCGGCCTGGTAGCGTCGGACGAAATTACTGGGCCATATCGGACGTAAAACAACTATGGGGGGCGCAACTAGGGGCATTGTCTCGCGTGCGCAATATCAATTGGGAGGCCTATGGTGGGCGCGATTGGAGATGTTCTTAGTTTAGGACATGTTAAGTTGG